>PVJL010002765.1:25137-181834 GCA_004026885.1 Lyroderma lyra
AAAAAAAAAAAAAAAAAAAAAAAAAAGACAATCAAGTAACAACCAAAAACAGAGATAAAGAAATACAGAACTATGACTAGTGCTAGATAGATGCATGTATAAAGCAGGAGTGTCCAACCTTTGGGCTTCCCTGGGCAATGTTGGAAGAAGAATTGTCTTAGGCCAACACAAAAAAACACTAACATTAACAAGGGCTAAGGAGCTTTTTAAAAAAAGTGCATAACTTTCATAATGTTTGAACAAAGTTTATGAATTTGTGTTGGGCCCCATTCAAAGCCACCCTGGGCTGCATGCGACCTACTGGCCACAGGTTGGACAAGCTTGGTATAAAGGGAAGTAGGACAATAAAATCCTGACTTCCCCAAGCAGATCCATTCTTCCTAGAGGTATGAGAATGGTGCTGGAAGAAGTAGCATTTAATCTGGTATTTAGTGTTCAACAGGAAAAGGCGAGAAAAGCAACCATAAAAGCCATAGCCCCAGTATGGTGCAGGATAGTATACGAGTATATTCCAGAACCTGATAGTCTGTCAAGGCACATGAGAAAGCCAAAAAAGGGAAAGGGTTAAGGAGTGAGCTGGACTGTAAGGAGCCTTGTGAGCTCTTCTAAAGTGTCTGGAATGTTTCTTATAAGCAGTTAGAGAGATAGCAAAGTTTAGAGGGAAGTATCACATAATTGAATGCTTTATGTTGAGAAAGAGATGATTCTCATTTATGCGATAAGGAGCTAGAAATTGTAGTTAACCACTGAAATGGCCAAATGAAAACTAATAGCTAGTATAATTTTAGGGTGCTCTATGTTTACATCAAGGAGTGTAGAGTAACACTCTAATATCAACAGCCAATAAGTATTAAATATATATTATGTCAAGAGAGAAAAGGGTGGAAAAAATATGTGACATGAGTGGTAGTTCCAAAAATTGCTGTGTTTATGTTGGAAAAGCAAAAATAAAATGAGAGTTGTGCTTTTGGTTTGGAGATAAAGAAAGAGACCTTTAGTTTTATCTTTTTCATGGATAATGCAATTTCATACTTGCTAGTAAATTATTCATTTTAGGTTTTAAGGTTATTAGCACTTAAAGTTACAGTTTGCACTGTATTGAAAGGGTATCAATAACTGAGTTACTGATAGTCAATAATGATTTAACATTTCTGTGACATTAGAATCACAACATGGTATGAGTAACCGAAAAATTAATGATGATTTAACTTTCTTAAATATGAAAGCTTGCAAGGAGCACATTTTAACATATATTCTCATTTGATCTGCACACCAGTGGTGCGAAGTACATCACCCAGTCGTTGAGACACCGTCACACGTAAGACTTGCTGAAGATTACAGAGAAAGATGGAGGAGAATCCTGACCCCTTGTCATGTTTTCGTTGCCTTCCTTAGTACTTCTTGGAGGACTCAGGAAGTCTGTGTCCAAATGGAAGTCCTTTGTGAGCCTAAATCAGGAGGAATTCTTTATATTTCTGTACTTGATTACAACTTATCATTACTATCAGTCTACTTAAACTGTCCATAGGTCATGAAACAACCATGTAATAAAAATGATGGTTATTTATTGTGCCTCTACTATATAATCAGACGTTTTCTATGTATTGAGTATCTCATTTCATTCTCACGGCAACCCTGAAAGGGAGCTGTTATTATCCTCATTGGACAGATGAGGAAACTGAGAGCAAGGTTAAGAAAACTCCCTACAGTCACGTAGACTTTAGGTAGATGGCCAGAATTGTAAACCTACTTCCATCTCATTCCAAAGCCACAGGTTTATGTATTGCCCAGCTTTTTCCTCCTTGGGAGAATGTACTGTCCCCCCTAATCTCCTGACCCACAGGTGGCACCAGTTAACAAGGCAGTTGTAAAACGATGGAACATTTCCACTCCAAGGCGGAATTTCATAGGAAAAATAAAGGGGCTTTCTTTAGAGTTAGAAACAGTAGAGAACTGGATTCCAAAAAGATAAATGAAAAGAAAGGAAGCGAGCACCTCTGTTGATACCCTATTTAGAACAATTATCTCCATTTTTAAAAATAGCTATTTAAGCAAATTTTCTTGAAAATCTTTCCACCTTAACCTTACGACTATATGGAAGATCAGCACAAAACTATTTCTGTACATCAGATCTGGGCCATTGTCTAACCAAGTCTTTAATCTTCTTTCTTGCCCACTGTTGGAGCTTTGCACACAGCACACTTACTGCTCTCACGCTTGTCTTCTTACATCTGATCTGCTAACAGGGGGATGCTTTTCTTCCACAGGGAGGGAAACGAGCTGCCTCTGTGTGAGGGTGCCATCTGAGAGAATACAGCCATTTCCGCTCTTGATCCGAATACTTGCTTATAAGCCTTTCTACTTGGCTACAGTGTGGACTTGAGGGTAGAATTTGACTGATGGTCATCTATGACATTGGGAAGATTATTAGAATTTAAGCTGTAGTACGAGGTGTGGTGACACTCTTCTCAAGGGGAGTTGTTTGTTTGTTTTTTACTTAGTTTTGTTTTTTAATTGAACTTGGCTTCTAGTTTTAATAATTTATAGATGACTCTTTACTGTATCTTAAAATCCAATTAGGTATTCAGTTTATAATAGTGACATGGCACAGAGGAAAGAAAATCAAGATCAACACGTATGTAAGAAAAAATTGACCTCACCTTTTGAGCAGGAAATATAGTGAAAAGTTATCTAAGCTGTTTATTTCTGTAAAACAACAATGTGTCTTTTTGATTTCCACAGCCACTCTTCCTAATTTCTGCTATGTGTGACTCACAAAGATGATAGTGCAAGGATGGGAGGGTTAAATGCAAGATTCAAAACTTAGGCCAAATCACTGGGGGTAAAAAAACCCTCACAATTCTGCCATAGTCGTGGGAAGGCCACTGCCATCCAAAGGTAGGCTGTGTAAGAGACCACCACACACAGGTTTTAAAGGTTCCCTGAGCAGTCATGCAGGCAATAGAGTCTTCCTGGAGCGTATGTCAAATGTGTTCTTGTTTCAGTTCTGTTGCATGAATCACTGTATGATAGAGATGCATCTCTGCTGAGCTTGGTTTCTGATGCTCCATACTTTGATTTAGATTCCAATGTATAACTTTCTCACCTTCAATTATTTTATTACAAATAGCTACAAAATAGTTGAGAGCCATGAATTTTAAGAAAGTGCTTTCATACAGAACTTTTGGTTCAGGTAAGTTTAAATGTTAGCTGATTTTGCTTTTGTAAAAAAAAAAAAATCTTTCTTGGATTATAATGAAGGGACAATAGAGAGATAATTGAACTTATGACTACATTTATCTCTCCAGAGAACTGTGTTTAAAAGAATTATCACTATCTGATAAGAAATAAACCATTGAAGTGACAGTTAAATATCACAGAGAATACATTTGTAAAAATGGTTAGTTTCGATTCACAATTTCCTTAATTAAAAGCTAAATTCTAACATAAAATAAAATGTAAAAGTATATACTTTCCATTTACTTTGAATATCTTCCCAAATTTTTGCGATAACCTTTACCCAAAAAAAAATCAAGATTTTACTTCAGACATTTATTTTTCTTGGAGTTCAATGCATACATTACACAATTCCTCACACATCTACACACTTAATAACGGCCTGTGTCTAGCAGCAGAGAAGCTAAACAACTTTCTGGGTAAATATAAAATTCCTTAGCAATATATGCAAATTCTGTTAATAAATTTTGTTAATATTTATTCCTGCTGGCCTGAAGAAGACTATTTTGAGTAAACAGTGGAATTCCTTTATGATACTGATTTTAGGGTTTTGTGTTTAAATTGACAATACCTACATAGCCTCAGTTATCCACTAACTGATCATGTTTAATTAGATGTCAGCTGCATTTATAAGGAAGAATAGTTCAGAGGAGAATAAATATGGAACAGAAGAGAAATTTATTGACATCTAAGTAATAAAGCTGAAGAAATCATGCAATATTCAGATACAGAAGAGAAATATTTGAGATTGTCCTTGCATCATACTGAATGCCTAGAACATTTGAGAAACAATAAAGATTCATTTAAATTAATTCTGAAAACATTACTAAATGGTGTTTCAAAATACATTAAAGAAAGAAGTAAGTAACATCAGCAACTGTATCCACCCTTCTTTCTGGCTCGATTGAAATCCAGATATGTTCCATTTCTGAACTTTGTTTTCTGCAGTCGTTTTCACCCATGAGACTTCATGTGTATTCCCATGAGAAGTGAAAGAAATTTATAAACTCTCTAGAGCCATCTTAATATGTTTCTTACGAAACACTTTATTGATTTACAGACAATTGGCTATCTGCAGCATTCTTCTTGATGTGCTGCTCAGGAATCTAACAGTTCAATCCCACAGGCCTTTTTAATCTCTGAAAAGTTTTCACCTCTTTTGTGTCCAACTTTGCATACCCAACATACTGTAATGCGAGCCGAACCCAAGATTCTGCCTGGGCTAATTCAATAATTCTTAACAGCTGACTTCAACTTAAAATATCAGATCTGAGCCACACGGAGGCCTTCTTTTCTTTGGGCCATTTTAAAACTCCCAGTCCATGTCTTATTTTTCTTCAGAAAGGAATAATAAAGGAAACTGATCAATTTGGTATACTTGTGTTCTTTGCTAACACAGTAGCATCATTATTTGGTTAATGTTTTAGTTATAAATGTTTTTAAGTTTTTTAAGGTTTTCTCTTCATCTGTACAAGACCAGTTACTGTTAAGAGTTGAGAACTGAAGAAAATGTGTTTATTTTAATCATACGCATAAAGACTTCTTCCATGAAATATTTCTTTGGGCGTGAGATTTAAAAGATGTTTGTACATGAAAGGCACTATACGTTCAGCCCTGCCTAACATGACACTGGAAGTAGTCAAAGTTCACTTAGTTCTTTTCGCTGTACAGAACCAGAAGTGGATATCGAGTGGAAAGGCAAAAAATGATTAAGTTCACATTCATAATTTTTTATTCGAGGTAACATTTACCCAAATAAAAGCCAAAATATAATCAACTGATCATTTACCCAGAGGCTTAAAATGAAATTTAAAAAAAAAAGAGAGAGAGAGAACAGAAGGAGAAAGGAGAAAAGACCCACATTTTTTAATTTTCATAAACATTTAGAGGTAATCTCAGAAATACGAAGAGATTAACTTTCATAGTAACTTATTGCAGTTCTTATAGAAAATTCTGAATAATTTAGGTTGATTTGAAGACTATGATGTTCCTTAGTTAAATGCATTCATGAATGTGGCAATTTTTAAATCCTATGTAAGATGTTTAACAAAAGCTAAATTTCAGGTCACTGCATTTGAGAATTGATGAATTTTACACTAACAGAATATTACAGTAATATGTTTTTATTATTCTTTAATGGACATCAGCAATAATTCAGTCAGGCTGGCTTTGAATATTAACATTTCCATAGAAATTAAGTAAGTACATTAGTTCTATTAAAGTCATCTACCTTTCTGAGGCTGTTATTTGTTAGGCAGAACTGCTAACTACTTCAAGAACGGCAAAGTAAAATAATTCTCATAAAAATCCGTGAGATAGAGAAATAAGAAAAAAGAACTTCATTTGAGAGTTGGAAACAGCTTTATCTTATTAATGCTTATTTTATGCTTGAAAAAACAAACCTATTGGAAACATTTTCAATGTAAAAAAATTAAACATATATTCCACTACCTAAATATTTTCAATGTAAAAAATTAAATGTATATTCCACTATCTAAAATATCAACTATTGTTATATTGGTATTTCAACATAGCTATGATCATACTGTGCTATATCTTTATTCTTTTTATAATTCTGAAAGTACTACATGTGATAAAATTTAAGTAGTATAAAATATATACTGTACAATTTACTTACTGCTTTTATCCCCTTGATCATCAACAGGTTGATATATATTACACCACTTTTTTTCACATATGCTAGGCTATTTGTATTACAATTTTTCAAAATATATCATCATAAATACATATTATTGTTTCTTAACTAACTTTCTTCACCCAAAAACATACCAGACACCCTTCTTTGTCAGTACCTACAAACCTGTCTTTTCCAATTTAATTACATAATACATAAAATTTTGTTTGCCAATTTTATCCTAAGCAACTCACAATTTTTCACGTAACTCATAGCTATTATTTTAATGGCTTTAATGTCCTATTAAATGACAAACCATAGTTCACTTCTTTATCTGTTATTTTTATTAAAATTTAGCCACTTTCTAGTTTTTTCCCCTTATTCCTGCATTATTTTAATTAGTGCTGTCATGGACCTCTTTCCCCCATATAGGAAATATTTCCTTAGCTTCCAAGAGTTGGAATTACTGAATCAAAGTGATGATCATTCCCTGCTGCAAATGGATTCCCAGCCTCGTTTTCCCCTTCAGGCTGTGAGGTATAGAAAGACCAGGCCCATGGAGTTAGACGTGTTGTTGGATCCACTGGCCATCCTCTGAATTTGACAAGTCTCCTGTCTCTGAAACTCGTTTTCCTACGTTCCTAAGCCTTGAAATGGGAACAGTAAAAAAATGTCTTGTTGGTGTTTTCATAAAAGTTCAGTATGAAACACTGTGAAGTGCATCTTTTTCTTACCACTTGTGAATGGAAAAGTGAAAATCTTCTTTTCCATCTTATTGTTGTAACGATGCTCTCTGGGATGAAATGTTTTTCTCTCGGTTTGTGGAGAACCAAAGGCATCAAGTGACTTACAGATTGGGCTGAAAATCTGTTCTTGGAAAGTTGGAGATGTGAATACATTCCAGAACGGAGGTTGTTAGAGTAAGTTATAAACCACCGTTTGCTCCAGAAAATTCTGAAAGTATTGACAAGTGTTTGGCAGGGAAACCATGGGGAGAAATTATCCTCTTGTTTCATAAAAGACACTCGTTCTGAGGATAAAAATGGGAAGACAGAGCTCATGGAATAAAGCCTGTTTCAAAGAACCATGACCCAAGTTTTATAATGTTCCAAAGAAGTACACTCAAAGAAATGAAAACCAGATTATTTCAACTTATATTGTAGCTGAGAGAAACTATTGAAAATAGCAAATAAATTCCAGATTCAGAATACTAGCTACACTTTTGAACAAACAGCAACAGTTTTGTTTTCAACTTTTCACCTGAGTATGTTTTAGAGAAACCAGGTAGAGCCACTTAATGCTGAAGTCTGTGTCTTCTGCAGTGGATGCTAAGGTTACTCTTCAGATGTGTTTTTGGAATAAATGTACTCAAGTATTTAAGGCAATGTGCAGTGCTACCAGGTAAATTCATCACTCTCTGCATTTTATGTTCCTTAGGGCATTGTAACTGTTATTTTTAATTAAAATATTTACACACCATTATACACCAATGGTAGTTTATCTTCAATGAGACGTGAATAGCATATAAAGAACATGTTAAAAGTTTGCAATGCGCAAAATCAATCACTTGTTTAATTAGTAAAGAAGAACTCTAATATCCAGCTATGATTTATACTTTTACTAAAAATGTTGAGAATATCTTTTCAACTAGTTACAAAAATTTTTTTGAAAAAGATAAACTTACACTAGATACCTCACGACATTATTATAAAAACATTTCACACATGTGCCCACATTTACAATATCGTACAATATCATGTTGTTAAAGCCCAAGAATTCCTCGACAACTATGAGTTTTTCAGTTTTCGCTTTAAAATAACAAAATAAAGCATGTTTTCTTGAATTAATGGGACTGGGGTTACATAAAACAATGAAATTATTCAGTTAATACAAAAATTAATAAGCAAAACTTAAGGAGTTTTTGAAATATGATAAGAATATTTTAGAAATTCATTTTTTAAATTTCCTATCACTCTAATACAGTGCTTTGTTACTTGAAACTCTGTTTTTATTTTCCAAATTTGGTTTTCTAAGGTCCTATTTAGTTAAGGAATAGATGAGAACTTGTTATTTATCATTTTCTAGCCAGCAGAGGGCAATAGAACATTGTATACTAAACACCTTCAGCCAATGGAAACATTTCATGGAGAACTTACTTCCTCCATAGACAAAGATACAAAAATAAAATATAAAGAGTTTCATCAAAACATGGATATATGTGTACCTTAAATGTTTAATCATGTTTTCGATAATTTACTGTAACTAGTGTGGGTTTACAATCAAAAATTAGTCCAAGGGACCATGCATGATCTGAGAAATTTTCTAGTGGAAAACGCATCCAGTCTTTGAAGGGAATCTCAAAAACTACAGTTTCCAATATTTGTAAAGACATTTCTATCAGAAGATTTCTTTACCCATTTCATAGTGGCAGGATAGAAAGAGAATTATCTTTAAGCTAAAAAGTTATGCCTCTGATCTCATTTAGGTCTTTTAAATAAATGTTTTCCCAGTACTTCTACTAAGCTTCAATTTATTACATTATTACATTTTTGTTTTAAAATAATTTTAGAGTAAAGAAATCTACTCCTTAAAGACTTGTAAGAATTATTTATATAACAAGCATTGTGAAGACATAAAAACTAATTTAAATATAAAGAAGTATTTCTGTCAAGGTTAAATTAGTTAGATGGTATTGTGATACTCCTTACTATGTATTAGAAAGTTAATTTATTCGATACATATTACTATAATAATATCAAGGAAAATATCTCTGGATTTTCCAGCTTTCAATAACTAATTCTTTGAGTCTAGAATCTATTGTTTCCTGCCCTTCAGTCTCACCTACCCACAGATAGATAAACATTTATGAAACACATTTCATGACACTTACATATAGACATTGTTGTCTTTTAATTTTCCTGACTTTGCTGGGTGGTATGTCTCTAAACTTGTAATGAAACACTCTCATAAATGTTATATGGTTTTGTCAGAGGAATAAAATGGAAAATTATACATCTTTTTCATTCCAAATTTCTGATTTGGGAAGTGTAATCCTTGGTTCTTTTTAAAAAAAATCCTATTTACTTATTCTCACAGTATTTAATAAGGGATATACTTTGAGAATATTACATTAATAATATCTGAGCACCACTGGACCATCACATTTCAGATATGTTATGGAAACTTTAATTTTAGCGTATACTCAGTTGGGCTGTTCTAAAACAGATCACCACTAATGTGCTATTGTTTAAGGATATTGGTTTGTTAATACTATATTAATTTCAAACTCCCTTAATAAACTTAAATTTGAGTTATTTTAGAAACTTATTTATGTAGATGTCTTTAAAACTATACTTATGCCTTTTTGTACAATCTTTTAAGCAGCAATCCTTATATAATTTGCTTTATTAATTAAAAAGAAATGTTAGCAGTCTTTCATACTAACAGTAAACTTAATATTGAGGTTCCCAGGATAGTTCTGTCTTTCACAGTGAAATCACAACAAAAACAGTCAAAGAATATTTAATCTTTGCTTACTCTGTACCAAGTACTATGCTAAGTCTTTGTGTATATTATCTGTTTTAATATTTGCTACTGTCCTATAAAAGATATTAGAAATATTAAGAGACATGTCATAGTCACCCAGCTCCTCAGTGACAGAAATCTACTTAATGCATTTTAGGAAGAACAATTGGGCTTCATCATTATTCTAAGTATGCACCAAATTCTATCACTTTTCCTGCTGCAAAGAGCAAAGATTAAATGAAAGCTGAATACTTTAAACACTGAATTTCTTCAAAAATTCTTTTATCTCATATTTCACTGGAAGAAATAAAAGTGTCTATACGTATTCTAAATTATCAGTATGACTCTGAAACATATAAACAGAAAACAGCTAGTATGTGCTCATTCAAAGCCATGTCCACACAAAAGCAAAATTTTGTTAGTGCCAGTTTCATCAGGTCATATTTGGTAGCATTTAAGAATTATAACCATAAAAGTTATCTTATCAGCTCTCAAAAGCCCGTATCGGATTAAGTCCACACCAATTCAACTTCACACTTTGCCTTAGCTTCACATACCATCTTTCTTAATCACTCAATTCAAATATACCTGGAAGTAATAATGTTATTGAAAATATAGGCCCCTTTATACAGGCTCTAGAACAGGGGTCCCCAACCTTGCTACTGGTCCATGGCCTGTTAGGAACCTGGCAGCACAGCAGGAGGTAAGTGGCTGACCAGCCAGGGAAACTTGATCTGTATTTACAGCTGCTCCCCATCACTTGCCCTTACTGCCTAAGTTCTATCTCCTGTCAGATCAGTGGCAGCATTAGATTCTCATAGAAGCACAAACCCTTTTGTGAACTGTGTGTGCGAGGGATCTAGGTTGCGCACTCCTTATGAGAATCTGATGTCTGATGATCTGAGGTGGAGCTGAGGCGGTGATGCTAGCACTGGGGAGTGGCTGCAAACACAGATGAACATTAGCAGAGAGATTTGACTACACAGAGACCATAATAAACCAATTGCTTGCAGACTCATATCAAAACCCTATCAGTGAGTGGCAAGTGACAATTGAGTTGCATCTGGTGTCAGACTTTATAGTGGCAAGGGAATTGTATAATTATTTCATTATGTATTACAGTGTAATAATAATAGAAATAAAGTGTACAATAAATGTAATGCACTTGAATCATCCCCACCCCTACACCCAAACCTATGGAAAATTGTCTTCCATGAAACCGGTCCCCAGTGCCAAAATGTTGAAGACTGCTGCTCTAGATAGCAAAATATCAGAGGAATGTAATTAATGTTTCTTTCTAAAGATCTATAAGCATTTAATAATGCTTTGGGCTATTTTTGCTTACAATATTATGATATTTACAACACTTTTCTATAAAACAAGTATACAGCATAGCGTTTCTAACAACTTTAGAACCTAACTGTACCTCATTTATAAGATACACGTCCCACTATTTTACTTAATCATCACAAGGCAAAAAAAATCCCCCAAAATGTTTTAAAGTTAGACTAGAGCACGGTTTTTCAATCTTTACACTATTGAAATATTGACCAATTTATTTTTTGTTGTGGATGGGGGCTGTCCTGTGTAATGTAAGATGTTTAACAATATCTTGTCTTTACACACTAGATGACAGTAGCACCTCTCCCTTCTTCCCTCAAGTTGTAACAACAACAGATGTCTCTGAATGTCACCTAATATCCCCTGTTGCATCAGGAGGAGAGGACAAAAATGACTCCAGATAGAGAACCCTGAAATAAAATAAACCTTCAAGCAATTGCCCATTTCCTTCTAGGAACTGGAGAGTTAGATTAAATGCAAAAGGCATGAATGCCCAGATATCTGCATATAGACTTTCTTCTCATTCTACCTCTTAGTCTAGCTAAGTGTTTCTCAAAATTTAAGGTACTATCCAGAATTACACACACAAAAATCATATTTAATGTATGTTGATAAGGGCTAAAATTACCATAGGTGAACAAACCAGAAGTCATTACCACCACTGAGGAATTTACAAGACCATTAGAGATTCCATATATTTTAGTCCAATTATGTGATGAAATCCTGCTTCACTCCTTTAATGATGGTATTCAAGAATATTTTATGACATGGAAAAAATTATAATACATTGTTGAGTAAAATGTATGCTACATAGCAGGTTTTATAGTATTTTTCTATATTGTAAGAAGAGAAGTATATACAAAGAAAAAAGAAAAGACTATACAATAAAATGTCAATAGCATATATGTTATAAATGAGAATTATTATAAATTTTTGTTTTTTATTTTTGTAGTTTTCAAGTTTTCTAGACATATTTCACTCCTACATTTTGAAGAAAAATAAATAAAATCTCATTAGAACCAATTAGCCTCTCAATATAAGGATATACAACAAATTACTTTTAGTATGTTTTCTAAAAATATTTGTTGCAAAACACTGACATGCTAGATCTATAAAACAATTTATAAAATAAATTTTTACTTTGTAATTGAAATATAAAAATTAGCGTTTAGAAATCTTTGGATAAATAGAATAAGTTTTCATGATGTTTTTGTTGGTAAGGTTTCTTTTCTGGCTTCAGCAAACATCTATTTTGTTCCGAAGATAATCATGTGATATACAAATGCAATAAAAAGTGTACCATACCAGTGAAATCCTGCCTTCTAAGTGTAATAAAGCAGCTTTAAAGTAGTATATAGTGATGGGAAATTGAGAAGATAAGATTAGATCAAATCAACAAAGACTTTTACTTAGAATAATGGAATTGGATGATTTATTTTGGAATGTGGCCAGGATAATAAAGTGGAGGTGATTAAACTCTTGAGAAAATATATAATTACCCTTATTAAGACAGTAGGTTTTCACTTCATTTTAATTTTCACCAGCACTTCATTGCTCAGGGACTACTGTAGGCTATGAATCCAATATTTATCCAGAAGAATGAGTGCCTCCATATTTAGAATCCTAGTTCTCAATCACACCAGGAAAGTATTAAAGCCCAAAGTCCCAGCTGAGCTTTGCAAACGTTGAAGTCATTTTCCCATAAGCCTCAGGAGAGAAATACATTAATAGGCTGTAAAATAAGTAAGAGAAAACTTTCCATTTAATAAATTATTTATTATTAATGTTATTATTCATATTATTTAAAGTTGGACATTCTTTTCCCAAAGTTAGTAAAACAATTAAATGTGTAGGCCCACTTTTTACTTACTGACCCAGAATATAACCTCTAAATAGGAAACTCTAATAGAATTTCAAGATGCTTTTTCAAATCAACATCATACTTCTTTTACAAACTCATTAAAGCAACTGTTAGAACCTGGGTAAAATATTATTCCGAATATACAAAGCAGTAGGTAGGACTCAATATAATGAATGTACAAAATGAGGCATAAATACCAATGTATATACCTCAATCCTCTAAATATTTTCTGAAAGAATTTTTTAAAAGCATTGAAAAACCAAAAACATTAAACAAGTTTGTAAAATACATCTGCAGAATAAAACATAATGTAAATTACTTACAAAATAGTTTGTGTTCAAGTTGCAAGCCTATAGAGTGTGTCTTTCAGCTGTGCAGCTGTTAACTGTAGGTATGATCTCAATTAAAGAGAATTTTAATTTATGATTAGAATGGTATAGGCTTGGTTCCAGATAGATCTAGAAGTTAGAAACCAAATGACAGCAAAATTCTATGGTAAGCTGTGGTAAGATACATATATGTATACAGGCTTTCTGAAGAAATCCAGCCATAAATGCTTCTATTTTTCATATTACATGGCTGGATACTTTCTGGACCACATATATGTGTGTGTGTGTGTGTGTGTGTGTGTGTGTATGTGTACATGCACACACATATACGTACCAAGGGTGCCAAAAAGATGCATACACATTTTAAGAGATGCTATCTATGTATTACATAAATACTGATAGTAACCACTTTGAGCATCTCTTGTAATTGCAGAAGTCAAACGTGACTTGTATTCATCTTCTGTTGTTGGTATATATTGAATATTACAATTTTAACATAGTTATTTCCATTCTTAAAATGTATGTACTTTTTTGGCACTGTGTGCATGCGTGTATGTGTGTGTGTGTGTGTAGGTATCTTTATGTTTTTCAAGATACTCTGAATGTCTTAACAAATTTATACTATATATTTTTCCATGCTTTCTCATCACAGTTTAGAGAAACTTAAAACCTCTTTGACTATTTGGCATCATTTAAACATCTAAATTCTATATACAAGTAGAACTACAGATGCATGTACTTCAATCCCTTTCATATACTTATTCCCAAAATAAGAGTAGATATTTAAACAAACAAAACAAAACCTACACATCGACAGTTTTCTCTAGCTATAACTGAGTCTGTAAGAATAACATTGATCAATACCCTTCATTTGCACCTCACAGTCTAGTATAAGGGTAAGATCCAGGTAGCCAGCATTCAAATCTGTGTTCATTCTCATATTTAGCTGACTGTCTCCTCATGCATAAAATGAAATATTAATAGGAACTGCTACAGTAATGTGTTTCTGAGGATTTAAATGAGTTAGACTATATAAAATGCTTAGAATAGTGTACCTCTAACACATAAGACTATGTAAATGTTGACTGCTGTTTATTTTTTATTCTATTAGGAACTGGAGGTAAAAGAAAAAAATACATGATTCTCATATTACTGAAGATAAGTTAGAAATATGTAAAATTCATTATATAATGAAGTAGTAATAAGTGTTACACTGCACCATATTTAATGATGGAAGTATTTTAAAGGTAGAGGATCTTGACAAAGAACTTCTGATTGACCTGCTCTGGTGGAAAGAACTCTCTAGCGATTTAGAAGACTGGATTCTAGTTTTGAGTAAAACACTAACCAAAAGAGTATTTTAGGGGAGGTCAGTGTCTTTAGACCTCAGGTTTCTCATTTACTAAAAGTTGATTTTGAAAGTCGCTTCCAGTTTAAGCTGTATACACTCTACACTAGGTTCTGACATCTCTGTTCCCAAACAAGAAGACCAAAAAAAAAAAAAAAAAAAGGAACAACCTATGTGCTCATTTAGTCAGAACCTTGGCTTTCAAGTTATTGAAGTCCATGGAGACATCAACACTGTGTGACATTAACTCTTAGTTCTCTGTTAGTTGAAGTGGGTAAAATGATTAAACCATTAATGTGTAGTGGAGAAATTATACTTTACAACTATTGTAATAGGTTCAATACAGAAGCATTTTCTTAAAAGATGTATTAACAGACAATGAAATAAGACTCACTCATTTATTCAACAAGTATCTGAATGCCTAACTCAGTACCCGACAGAGTTCTGGATTTGGGGAATATAAGTGTAAATGAGATACTCAACAATCCCTGGCATATGTAACACCCTAAGAGAAGGGAGGAAGTCAATAAAAATAACTAGAAAATATTTAATATCTTAGGTGAGGATAAGTACTTCAGAGATAAAGAAAGAACCCCAAAACAGGCACGGAAGGGATACTAGACATTGTGTAAGGACGTAATTTTAAAGTTGGTGGTCAGAAAAAGCCTCTGTGAGATGGTTTGATTTTATTAAAACGTGAGAGAGGAAAGAGAGTGGGTTTGCAAATTTATGGAGGTGAGTCCTCCAGCCAGAAACCGTGCAAAATCTCTGAGCCAAGTGGCTGCCTGATAACATTCTAGAAATAGCAGAGAGGCTGCTGCAGCGAAACAAAGTCTGCAAAGGTAAGACATGGAAGAGGAAATGCCAGGCCTTGTCCTTCTGGAAACAGTGGGTTCACCCTTTAATAAGATGGGACACTCCTGGAGGGTTTTGAGCAGAGGAGAGATGTGGTCTGACTTAGGTTTCCATAGGATCCCTCCGGCTGCCCTATGAAGAGAAGCCTAGAAGTGTGGTTAACTACGATTTAGGTGTTCTTGGTACAGAATAGTGCATTGCTCATTCCAGGGCAAGTAAGATTTCTGCCAAGTTATGTACCAAATGCAGTTTGGTCAGGGAAAGGTCTCTTCAGGCGTGCAGCACTGAGCTGTTTCTATAGCAGTAGCATGGTATAGAACGAGCAACGTTTACTGAGGAGCCAGGGCCTCTCGAAAGGGTCTTCCCCAGGGGACTCACAGTGCTCGTTTGCATATTAAAGGCTTTGGGATTGAAGCGTGTTGAATGGAAAGGCTCCCAAGCCTATCCTGTCGGGGAACTTCTCTGTGCTTAAGCAAGCTGAGTTCAAATATAAGATCCGTGGCTTCTGGAGCTCGGAATTTTGAGTTAACATTTAGTCTTTTAACTTCATCTCTGCATTAGGATAGTAATACCATCCCACAGGATCGTCGTCAGAATTAGATCCAGGAATGTTTGTGAAGGGCCCAAACAGTGCCTTCAATCATGCTACTTTCAGGTGTCCTCTCCCTTATCTTAAAAACTACACATCTGTTAACTATAAAGGAGTAAACTCTAGTGAGACCAATGTCACTGATGTTTAAGGCCGCAGGCCCTGTCACAAGGACTCGGTGATACAGCTGTTGGTTGTAGAACATCTACAATGCCATCCCGGATGCATTGGAGGCAACACAGTCACAGTACTTGCACAGCAAACTTGAGTGTATGACAGTTCACATCTTTTAAGGAGCCTCGGAGAGTTAGTGAAAATGGAGCACACGATGGAGACCAACGGAGTTCTGTCCCATCCTTTCCTGTCCTGGCAGCATTGACTCAGGTGACAGTGCCTTCCAAGACAGATAACCCAGGAAATCTCTTCTCCCTGTAGCATCTAGTTTGAGGCACATAGTTACCCACTCCAAAGGGCAGAGAAGGGAGCAAACACAAATAAGGCTATTAAAGTGGGGCCTATGTACATTTGAACGAAAGCATCATGATAAACTTTAGTGTCTTTCATAAGATAAAGTTACACATATTTTAAAATCCTACCTAGCTTTATTTTCTTCTATTTGTGTTTTACTGCTTTAACCCCAAATTACTTTGTTCTTCCCTACACTCTCATTGCATATTAACTCTGTACCTACCATATGTGATTTATTGTTGCTGTCACAGATGGCAGCTAGAATCAGTAAGTAACACTGCGTAGCTCATCTCAACAAAAATACGTTTTTTCCCCAGGTAACAGCCATATGTGGTTTAGTGAGGAAAACGGAAAACTTGATTATCTGGAGTGGGGTGTTAGGGATATAATTACAGTAGCCACATGGCATAGACTGAACAATGTTGACTAGAGACACAGCTTCTCCATAGATGTTCAACAGATGGGCGTGTATTCGCCCTTCAGAATTAGAGTTATTTCAGGTTACTTTCTAAACTTGGGCTTTTCTTATATATGGAAACTTGGATGACTACTTAAATGTTCAATTATTTAAGTATTCAACCCAGTTCAGGCACTTAGAAACCAAACGTTAAACAAATTGTTCAGCAATGTTATGTAGAATAGTGCTAAACTGGCTGCTGTACCCTGAGGGCTAGTACCTTGGTGAGTGCAGCCCAGCCTTGGGGTATTCTCTGCATCAGGCTGCCTCTCCCCACATCTCCTGGCACTTCCGGCTTGCAACCCCAGCTCCGTCTGATTCTAAGAATTTTTCCTAAGAGGAGAAGAGAGAGGAATGTTCTGGTTTGTAGTTTCCTTTAAAACTTTCCTCTCCTCCTCCCTGTCTAAGTGGTATCTAGAATCTCTCTGGAGAGACTCTGGGAATTTTGCTATTTCCTGAGTTCCTGTAACTACCCCTGTGACAGATAAAATCAGATCAGACCCACCCAGGAGATCATTAATTTTGCCAGTCAAAGAGGCCCCTATTCACAGAACTACTGGAATGTGTTATTTTCAGGTTTCCTCAAAATTCTCAAGGAGACATTTTAGGGGTCCTGAATTTCATGAGCTCCCAATGAGACCAGAATTCTCTAAATGAAACGTTGGAATCTATGACGACTGGTTCAGATCATAACAATCAGAATACGTTTTCTGAGTGTGAAGTAAGACAGTCTCCTGCCCTTGCTCTTGTCTCCCAACCAACCAGCCTGGAATGAGTCAGAGTTCTGCTGTGCGTGTCACAGTTGCCCGAGGACCAGACACGCATAGGTGTCACATCCATGTGTACACACGCACACTTGCACATACACTCATACAGTCTCACTGAGTCTTTCATGCATGCTCCTAGGTAATTTAATGTTCAGGAGCAAAAAACGCAAGGTGACAAGTCGATCTGATTCGGTCACCCTCAGGAATGTACTGAGCAGTTACTTCACTGCGGTGACACTTTGGTTTTATGTCTTCACATAGGTTCCACTTTGGAGCTTGAATGGCTCCTTCTAGAAAGAGCTTGAATCGCTTCTCGGCCTTTTGGCTAAGATCAAGTGTAGAAAGAGCTTGAGGGCCTGGTGAATGGAGTTCTATTTGCATCTTGCCCCTAGATGATGTTTACTAAATGTTTGTTTGCATGAGTGAAAGTAAGTGAGTGAAAGGAAGCAGTTACCCAAGTTCTCAGGTAACATTGAGTTTCACTTGTTATAGATCCCTAATACCTTCAGAAGACAATTGTTTGCAGATGTCACCTTTACTGATGTAACTGACGGAAAAGTTCACTTTGGATGAGGCAGGGAAAGAAGGAAGGACCAACCTGTCGGTTGGTGACAACGGCCCTCCTCTGGGACCTGGCCAAAAGTTAGCTCCTTGCAGATTTTTACTGCTGACACTTCTAGGAAATATAATCTCTAGGGGTAAAAGCGGGGTGGGTGGGAGTAGTTATAACTGAATTTGCGAAATAAAAGGTAGTAATATGGTTTCCAGTCAATGGCAATGAGATTCATGCTAAAGGTGATCTCGAGAAACCTTAGCAAACTTTTGGAGACCAGGGGATCTACTTTGGAGAAGCAGTGTACTGGAGATCTTTACATATATTCTACCTTACATTTGAAAGTATACATTCTTTCCTAAGTGGAAGTTCAGTACTTTATTTAAAAACACACTGGAGTTCCGTGGTGGTGTAGTGGCTTAAGGCTTCAGTATGGGTACTGTCAACGCTGTGGTCTGGGTTCGATTCCCAGCCAGGGAGCTACCCACATACAAAACAAACCAACCAACCAAACAAACAAAAACAACAACAACAAAAAAACCACACTCAGATGATAAGAGGATTAAGGATTCTCTCCCTCACTCTCTCTTTCTTGCTCTCTCTTTCTGGGGTACCATGCTTTAACTTCTTTATTTTCTGTTACTAGGTAAGCTTATCTTAAAAGCATCTTTTATCCCAAGGGAAAAAAAAAGATATACTATTCTATGTTTCTCACTAAATACCCTCTCCCAAAGACCAAATCAAGGTATGTTTTTCAGCATTGACTGCACATTCTTGTTTTTATTGCTGGAAAGATTTTGGTTGGAGTCTTTGAAATCTTATCTCCAGCATGTTGACTGAATTTTCAGTCAGCTTTCTCAGGATTAAACTATCTTTCACTTTCAGAGATAGGTGCTGTTAACCAGAGTTTTTCTTTCTTTCGTTCGTTCTTTTTTTTTTTTTTTTTACAGATTTTTTCTAAGGTTATTGGTTGTACCAGCAGCAACCAAATTGAATATACAATTTGTTTTTTAAAAAATCACATTTTGTTAGGTTATGCATGTGATTACTTCAAAATAATAGAAAAGCACAACAGAATGGAGAAAACAGCAAATTCATGCCCACCTCTCTAGTTATCAAGAATTTCTCCTCTCCAGAGACAGCCGCTGTGAGCAGGTTCTGGTAGAAACCAAAAAATCATTTTGAAGTTACTGTACATAACTTCATAGATAATAATTCATAAAAAAGAATAGTCCTTAAATACCAAAATCTACCACTTATTGGGCACTCACTATGTCTAAGGTGTTTTACAAGCAGTGACTTCTTTAACAGAAAGAAATAAAAAATGAATGAATGAATGAATGAATGCAGGAATGCCTGTCAGATGTGCTAGGTGTTCTGCACGGGTATGATCTGTTCAAACTTGTTACTATCTCGAGTCCCTATTTGTCAGAAGAGACAAGAGATTTGGCAGGGTGACAGTGCTAATAACCAGGAGGCCGAGATTTCAGCGGTGGCGTGTGGGGTGTCAGAGCCCTTCGGTTCCGAAATGCTGAATGGCTTCTCTTGCAACCGCAAACTCTGGGGTCGTCAAGGATGCTTTTTGCATTTGTCCTTAATTCATCCCCCATTGTTACCACTGCAGTTTCTAGAGTCAAACAAGTTGAAGGAGAGGCTCCCCAGGGAAACATAAAGAAAATGTCCCTTGGCCCACCGAGCCCTGCTAATGGGATAGGTAGCCTTTGGACAGGAACCTCAGCAACTACAACTGAAAAGGGAGTGGTTGTAGAAGCGCGCATGTATTATCCACATAGATTCTAGGTGGCATGGCTCGACCTCCTGTCCTAAACGCCTGTTTGCCCTAATTTGATTTAAAAAAGTGGGGGCGGGGAGGAGCTGGGGGAAGGGTGACGGTAGTTTCTTAAGAGTTTATTCCAACTCCCGGAAGCGGTTAGGAAGAGGTTAAGACGGACCGGGAGGATTTTTGAAGTCCTGGTTGGGAGGTTCCATTTGGAGAAAGGTGCAGGGGAGGTGAGGGTGGGGAGCGAAACGAGGCAAGTCCCCATTTGCTTGGATTTCTGAGCCTGAGCGGCTTGGTTCTCCTCTGAGGGCGCAGTCGGGCACCTCTGGCTCTTGGATGGAAATATTAATGAGCAGAACTTGCCAGACTAGCGTCTGGAAAGTGTAAAGTGACGCTCGGAAAGTACCGCGCGGCCCCTTTAAGTAATCTTTGGGTCTGGGAGCGGAGGGAGGAAACTGGGAGCCGCGGGGAAGGTGGGGGAAACCCAGTGTGACTGAGCCGGAGAAGCGGCAGCGTGAGAGAAGAAACTTCAGACGCTGCTGGTCCCGGCGGAGCTCGGGTGTGTCCCGGCGGGCGTCGCTCCCACCCACCGCGGCATCCTCCTTGCCTCCCTCCGCCAGCCCGGGGACGGCCGGGAGCTGCCGCTCTGCGACGAGCACGAGCCAGGCTGCGGGCAGCCACCCTCAGCAAGTTTGCGCTCGGGCGTCCGCGCCGCGGAGAGGTCGCGCTGCCTCGTTCGCGCGCGCCCCAGCCGGCGCGGGGCCCGAAGCGATGGTGAGCGCTGCGCGGGGCTGGAGGCGCCGGGGAGGCGTGCGTGTGTCCGCGGACCTGCTGCAGTCCCCAGTGCCCTCCGTATCCCGCGAGTGATGGGCACAAGGGCCCGCCCAGGCAGCCTCTGTTGCCGCACCGCCCCCTCGTTCGCTCCCAGCGCGCGGAGTCCCCCGGCACACCCCCGGCACCCCGTGCCAGTCCCCCGGAGCCGCTGCCGCTGCCTCGGCCGCCTTCGCCGCCGCCTCCAGTGACCAGCTGTTGACGGGGCTCGCCTGTAGCCGGAGCAGCACTTTCTGGCCCTCCCCGATTCATTCCCACACCCCAGCTGGGCTGCGGCCGCGCCTGCCTTGCCCGCGGCGCTCCGCGCACGGTGTGGGGGCGCACACGCCGGGAGGCTCGGCGAGACCGTGGAGGCAGGACACCGCACAACTGCTCCTCGGCTTCGGCCCTTTGTTGTTCGCTTTGGATGGTTCTTGGAAGTGGCCGAGCCCCCGCGGAAACCCTGGAGCCCAGCGACGGCAAACCTTGGGATTCCTAGTCAGCAAAGTGCTCAGAGAGAGTGACAAGCGTCCGGAAAGGTCGACCAAGTCATTGCCCTGAAAACTCCCGGCGGATTGACCCACGTTGCTTATATTAAGCCTTTGTGTGTGGTGTGTGGCTTCGTACATTTGGGGTCCCCCTTTCCGCTCCTCTTGGCATGAGACTGCATGCAGGACCCACCCGAGGACAATGATCGCGGAGCCTGCTCACTTTTACCTCTTTGGATTCATCTGTCTCTGCTCAGGTAACCCCGCGTCGTCTTTCTTCACCACCCATCCCTGTAGCGCGCCCCTTCCCCACTTCCCAGATCGAACCCCGAATCTGCATTTCCGCGACCTCTCCCTTCCAAGGCCGGAGCGGCTCGGTCCCTGCAGGAGCTTTAGGGGAAAAGATCGCTGGTTCTCACTTTGGGTCGTCCCTCCCCCCCACCCCCCATCCCCGCAAGACCCCCAAGCCTCTTCGCAGACCTCGGCCTTTTGCCAAGTTCAGGGCACGCCCCGATCCGTCTTGGCCAAAGCGGGTCTTAGCGCCCGGGCGGGAGGAGGCGGCGGCGGCCGGCGGTGAGCTCGCCCCCCGGCCCGGGAGAGCCGCGGTGAGCTGCGTCCTGCGGCCGCTTCTCGGCGGAGGGAGGTGGGCGGCCACGGACCTGCTTGGATTCCTGAACCGGGCCCCCCATTCGCCCCTCCTCTTCCCAGCACAGGGGGTTATTAGTAGTTGTTTTATGTAACCAAAGTCTGTAATTAAATTCGATTCAGAAGAAACTTCAGGAAATAACTCCCTGTGACGGGAGGATAGAAAGTAGCCACTCTGCCCGGCCGGGCTTAGCAGGAAAACGCGATTGGTCGCGAGTATCTGAAAAGGAGCAGCAGTTAGTTGCCTGGGGATTTTCAGTGGCAAGGGAAAGCAGGAGGTTGGATTTCGGCTTCGGGGGATTCATGAAACAGTACTAAGACTCTCCGAGTGAAGTGTCTGCACGGATGCTGCGTTGGGGTCCTTCTGACACAAGGGTATCCACTGTAACGACACTTACAAACTGGGTCCTGCGCTCCCCGGGAGGAACTTCTGCTGCGGGTCAGCAGAGCCACGGCTCAACTTCTCTTTCTTTCCTTTTTGGTAGATTCTGGTTTCAATCAAGGATCCGATTTCGGGCCTTAAACACACACACACACACACACACACTCTGACACACGCACTCACACACGCACTCACACTCACACACACGCACACTCACACACACACACGCACTCACACACACACGCTCTCACACTCACACACGCACACACTCTCATACACTCACACTTGCTCACACGCACTCACACACGCACTCACACACACTCACACACTCGATCACACACTCACACTCGCTCACACACTCACACTTACACTCACTCGCTCACACACACTCACATGCTCACATTCACACACACTCACACTCGCTCACACTCACACACTCACACACACTGCACCTCAGAGGATTTTTTTATAGTGGAACATGGAGCTTCAGGTTGCATCAGGGCCTGTAGGTGAAAGTCATTCAATTTGCACGATTATGAAACAGTTTGGAAAGGTTGGTTTGAGCTTCTTGTTGCTGTCCATGGCTATGGCTTATATTTTGGCCAAGGCTTTTACGTACGTAGGTTAATGAAATAGGGAAAAGAAAAAGAAGAATGCTTGTCAGTTCAAGGATAGCCAATCATCCCCTGAAAGGATTTTCTCCTACAAAGTATGCTCCGGGGCTGAAAGGAACACTTGTAACAAAAACTGAATGAGAAACTTGTTAAATGGATGCAAAGAAAAGTTCCAGCCTGGGATGGCTGACCCGGGTCACAGGGGATGGACGAAGAGCTCAAACTGACTCTTGGGAGTCACTTCCTACTTCCAGCTTTCCCCGGTTCTGTAAAGCAGCCTTTCTCTCAGCACATCAGGAGGATCGAACAGCTCCCCATCCCCAGGCCCTGCCGGGGATGCCAGTCCGAAGCCTTAGGATCGGATCTATGTGTCTCTTTGCTGTGTCCTCCCCTAGTTTAATTTCCAGCCTCAGATACCTTTGAGATTTTTGTTGATTCACTTCTCGGTTAAAGTTTATTCACGTGTGTAAAGTGAAGTGTCAGTGTGACAAATGACTGGAGGGGCAGATTACTAAAGATAGGGGGATTAATGGTCATTAGTCACTGTTGGAGTTGCGTTTGTATATGTTAGGACATTTTATCATGGCTGTAGATTAAAGATAGGGTCACAGGAATAGGGTATCACTGAGAGCTGGTCACTTCAGTGTGCACGTTCTGTCTTCACTTAGGGAAGTATCCGGAGAGGGGGTGGACTTTCCCTTCAGATTTCATAATCAGTAATTAGAACCTGAGGCCTGTAATTTAAACGAATAGGAGGCATTTGTAATCTTAGACCTACACTGATTTCTGTCTGTGTTTATCTCATTTGATCGTCCATTTGAGCCGCTGATGATTTTCATAAAACCTACTTCTCTATTTCTTTGGCCACGTTGGAGGTCAGAAGTATCTTTGTGAAGTGTACTCTCTCATATTTATCCTGAAGCTCTTCATTGTTCCTCTGATAACTTACACTCTTGCTGTGAATCTGAACTTGGGAGGCCAGTCAAATTATTGGGCTGCTGGGGTGATGTCATGGTAGTGTGCTGTTGTAAAGTCACACTTTTGATTGGGACAAACCTCCACAGAACTTAGCTAAGTGGCTAGAGTTGGGCGTGCTCAAGACACCTGGTCAGGGAATGAATGAAGTTCTTGAAAGACTGTGTTTCATGTCTTGCCTCAAGCGTAAGATCACAGTCTATCACTTGTTAATGGAGTGTATTTAAAAGAAATGTGGTGAGCTTAAATAAATCAAAGTGTACTGAGGGGGTAAGTTACCTTCAACAAGATTTAACCTGTAAAAGCATCTATTGGTTGTCGGTCTTTCTTCTTTTCTTTCTTTTTCCTTTTAACGTGGCTGCCAACTTAACAAAGCCCCCCACTTTTCTTCAAACAGATTATACACTTCATTTTGATGGGTTGATGTCATACTTCACATCAAATATTATCTTAAAGAGTGTGTGTTTGCTTTGTATAGCCTTTTATTCATTAACCTAATGCTATATGGGAGAAGTTTTTATTCCAGGAAACTTAAGATTTTGAAGAAAACTGGGTAATTCTTGAGAAATTCATTTTTTGAAGCTGAATTTCTTCAGGGACTTTGTATATCAGTTCTTTTCTAGCTAGACTTTGGGTGAAAGGAGCAGAGAGGGTAACACTGAAAAAAAAAAAATCCGTGTGAACTCCCAGGAACTGGATCTAAACCTTTCTTCGCAGACTTCCTCTCCTCAACTTTATTTGTGCAAACCTGCTTTTAAGTGACAAAGTGATCGAATTACAGTTCAAATTGAGGATGAGATCAGAATTTCAAATAAAGTGGAAGTCTGTTTGTGTCATCTTTCTTTTCTTCTTTCCTTTTTTATTTTTGTTGAGAGTAGGTTCTTTTGGGATTTTGTTTGTTTTTTGTTTTTTTGTTTTGTTTTTTGAAGAGGGACATTTTTTAAAGGTAAGTTTCACCATGTGACCCTATGAACCACTTATATGGCTCTCTGGTCTCTCTTCTCCCCTCTCCCAACTTCTTCCCTCCTTCCTTCCCCCCCTTTCTCTCTTTCTCTGGCGAAGTTCTTCCATCATTTCAATCATTTCTTATGCGTACCTTTAGAAACTTTTTGACTTTTAAATATACTAACATGAATAGTATGACGTCATCGAAAATAGCTTTATTTCTTGATAATAGGCCCTCTATTTACAATGCCTTAGAAAGTTTACCTGGAATTTTTCCTGAGTATTCCCAGTGACAAATGAAATAGCCTTGTGTGAGTTGGAGTGGAGGAAAATGCTAAATTTCAAGCCTCTAGTGGCAGTGGTTTGCTCGTTTATATATTTTATACTGAGTAGGTACAGACAATGACAAATACTGGGAATTGGGAGGGAACATTTAAGTTACAGCTGGCCGGTGGCGATCATAAATAGCTGAGTCATACCGTGTGTTAATAAAAGATGCTTACTTAGGTGATGCTTATGTTAATTTCTAGCACTTTTAAAAAGGTTTAATTCTTAAAATAAAAATGTAACTACCAGGCAAGCTTGATTTCTTGTAGGAAAATATAAGGAAACCAAAATCAATATTTGACTTAAAGTTAGGCCTAAAGTCATCTGTTGAATAAACGAAGACATTTGGTAATAAGAAAGGGGGAAAAGTGAAACCAGAAGCAGAAGTCCAGAGTAGTGCAGTAAAAGGCGATCCAGAATTTAGCTGGTTTTAGGCTACAGAAAGAGGTGCAGTGAACGTAGACACGGCAGCCAAAGCCAAGTGCGCCCTCTGACCACACACAGCTTGAAAGGCATCTCTGAAAATGGATTTCTGGAAAGTTGTACCTTGCTATTTAACAACCCTATACAGACGTAGACAGACATTTTGCATTTTTCAAAACGAAAAAGCATTTGGGACCGTTTCAATATTTAATGAATTCACAAAGTAGTTTTTATTTAAAGTTACATTGAGGGAGACTTGAGAATACTTACGACCTCAGTGTATAGAGGAGTGAAAAAGTAAGTTGTCACCTTCTGGAGCGTTAACACGTTTGCTCTTAGAGCAGATCACTAAAGTAGAAGAAGGAAGTAAAAAATAAAATGCGATCAGGTTTAATTAAACTCGGGTACCATAAAAAATTTTATGATGATGACTAGACCTGTTGCTGTGAAGATATGACTATCATTTTGGAACCTTCACCATGATCTTATTTAATACTTACAAGAGCCCTATGGCATAGGTGCTGTGATTAGTAAAATACTACCTTATCCTTATTTTCTAGTTGTGGAATCTACATCACGGAGAGTTAGGTGATGTGGATGGGCAGGGACTCGAACCAAGCCAATTCCAAACCTCTTAATCACCATGCACTTTTCCTAGTGGAAAGAGAGAAATGAAGAATTTAAGTAAGAAAGATTATGGTTCGATCAATTTTTTTAAACTTTAAACCTGTCCCCCAAAATCCACCTGGAGAAACTGTGGCTGGAGCACTTGAGAATTTGGCAGGGAGATATCCCTTTTCCTGCCCTTCAGGAACCCTCTTTAGATGTTTAGATCACCAGGCAAGATAATCAATCACCGTATCCAACCAACGCATACCCAACCATTGTCACGTCTGCATTTTTCTGGCATGCGTAGAAGAGCCCACATGGAAGTCAAAACAGGGACTGTGGTTGATACATACAGATGCCCAAGATTCCAGGCTGGAGTTTGGACAATAACGCCCTTCTCATTCATGCACACCAGAGGGAAGATTTTGCCATGAGTCCCAAGGCAAATAATTGGAAGGGCCTGTGGAGAGACCATCATTTCCCCTGGGGTTGGACGAGGGCTGGCGGTCGTTTAGTAGTAGATGAGCCTTATGCTTGACTGCTGTTCGCAGATGACTCACTTCATGGTTGCTGATCATGGAAGGGTTGAGCGTGACTACCTGGTTGACCAGCTGGTCGGAAGCTGCTTATGCATAGCCAATAAAATTGCCATCCTGTGGAGATCAAAAGCCCCCTCCTTTCTTTACAATTCTGGATTAGCATGGTTTCCTATTCCCCTTCTTGCTCCACCTTGGGCCCTGATCTTCAATCTCGCTGTGGAAGGAGAGGAGGAAAAAAGATTATCTAGTGTACAGGGGGATAGCTTTGATCTCCGCCACTTGGCCTTTTCCTCTTGCATTGTCTCTCTTTGTTTCTATCCTTCCAAAAGGCTGTTCCTAACCCTGGAATGTATCATGTTGCTTGCTGCATGGGCGAGCGAGCTCAGTCTCATTTTCCTTCCCCCAAAACAGGCTGCTACGAATTCCCTTACTTCTGTGATTTTCCTTGGCTTCCCAGCATCTTAGGACAATATTGTTCCCCACATAAAACAATATTTGGAACTGAATGACTGTGCATATTTTCCTGTCCACATTGAGGGAGAGAAGTGCCTCTGTGGTGTTCACAGCTGTCCATGCCTAAGAGCTAGGAAGGAATATCTGTTTATTTTATTTAATTAATTTATTTTATTATTTGGGGGAAGAGTTGATAGAAGGTAAACAGTTGTAGAAAATGTTCTTTTATCACAAGTTTGATGCTAAATAGTCTCTAGGCTTAATGCCCATCACCTAGTTTAACACTTAAATGCAGGCTGCCCAGATGTCCCGTTTTCACTGAGACAGAAAACATCAGCACTGTCCCGTTTGAAACGGCACATCTGGCCAGCCTAGTCTCACTGGGCTAAATTCAAGGTGTCAGTAGGCTGACTGTACGTGCTGTCTGACACAGGACAGGACCATTGTTTTCGGTCCGTGATGTCTGGTCAGCCTACTTAAATGAAGTATTAAAGGCACGGCGGATAGACACAAGTGAACCAATGACATAGAGCGGTGTGGTTCTGAGTCAGGGGGGTCACGTTCTGTTGTTGACACATTTTTAGGTTGTGTTACTCTTCTTTGCTAGGAGAGCTACTTTTAATGCACTTCTAGCAGTGGCAGCCCATGGTTACGCTTTCCCAAGATGCTCTTGATGGGATTTGAGAAAGCATCTGGTTCAGAGTGTGGGCCACCTGTGCCTGTGTTCAGCTCGCCTGTATGTGACCTGAGAACCCGGGACAGCTGGTCCATAGTCAACCGCGGAAGGACCATGGAGTCCTTGCAAGTTTCCTCTTTTTTGTAGGAAGTTCTGCTTAAGGATTCTGGAGTCCCAGTTTGTAATCTGTGAAGTTTGGTTTTAATGTGGAGAAAAGTAGTAGTGTAAGAGTAATAAAATTATTACATGCAACCATGTGGTACTTTAAAAACCATTTCCAATATACCAGGGCTGCCCGGGAAAAAAATCCAGCTGTAAATGCCTCTGTTTTTCATATTACATGTCTGGATACTTTCCAGACAGCGCTTGTATGTTATATCAATTGATTTACCTTAAAATTTCAGTGAGCATAATAAGAGACCGTGTTTTGTGACCATCACATCTTTCTAAGCGTGACATGTGTGGTCACAATTTATGCACCATTATGGCAGGGGGCGGGGAATGTCAACGTTGTAAGCTCGTTCTTGGATTTTTAGCAGAAGGGGAAACAGGCTTCATGAACGTGACTGAGGCTTTTTGATGTCATTAGAAATTCCAGGTAGGGTTTGAGAGGAAAATGAGGCCGAAGATTGTGGAATCAGGCCATACCCGTCTGTCACAAGATCATTTGGCATCATGTCATACTAATGAGATAAACGAAGTCTCATAATTTGATCTCCGCACTTAAATCACCTGCATGCTATCTGTTACAGTTTCTGCTTTAGCATGAGATTTTTTTCTTTCCCACTAATGAGGTACTAACTAACGTTTTAGTTGGGCTAAAAGTGCCTGCAGTCCCTTTCCTACATAAAGGACCTAGAAATGTACACTTTTTAGTTTCGCGGATCTGAAGCTAATTTTGTTTACTCAGCCTGGATTTAAAAGGCAGACTTTATGACTCTGAAACTTCACTCAAGTGGTGCTTGCTCCTGTAACAAAGTGAGTTAAAGCCCATTTGTATGTGTTTACCACACACCTCTAGGCTGCATTAGGGGCCAGGTTTGAGAAGTAATTTCAGTGTCTCCAGACTATTCAATTAGCAAGTTGTCCGAATGAAGTAAATGGGTTCGTACAGGCTGTGTTTTTCTCTGTCATGTGTGAAGGGAAGTGAAAGTTTCCTTTAGCAATCTGCTATCAACTTTGGAACTAGAACTTGCTCAAATTAATGAATTTAGTAACATATGGCCAAGCCCTAAACGTGTAGAAGGAAAATAAGAGAGAGGCAGAGCCTTCATTTGGATACTATGCAAAGAGAGGGACTTTTACTGACAAGATAAGTTGCTAAAAAATTTCTCATTAAGTTGAGAACCAACTTTGTTTCTTGTCCTACTGACCTTAGTTTTTACACTCCGAAGATACCATGGTAAACCTCATGTGATTTCTATGTGAAAACTTTTCAGTGTTTGTAACCAGTTATGTTCTTTCTAAAGCTTCTGCACACACAAATCTGTATTTTCTCCTGGTTTTCCTCATATTGTAAAGAGTCGTGTCCCTGGGTTATGTTGTTCATGTTGTTGCTGATTTAAATTTCTATTTTGTCAGTTTTTCAAGTGTAACATGAAGTTTAAGGACTCAACTGTCTTTCCTAGTTAAAAATGTAGGTAACTTTACATTTTTTCTGTTCTCCTAATAAATCTTATATCTAAAAGTTCTCTCAGTATCCTGGGATTTAATGCTATTCTAGATCAGGAGATTTAAAATGTATTAAGAAGCTAGACACGTACCTTTCCACTTTAATTTCCCACTGAGCTATCTTAGGACTCTTCTTTCTGCTCTGAAGTCCTAATTCTTGGCAGGTTAGTAAGCAAAATAGAATTTGTGAGATTCTCTTTTTGTTCTCTGATAATATTTTGTTGTGCTTGAAAACAGAAATGCCTATACAGGGCTTGTGTGAGGAGGGTCCTGTATTTGGTCCAAGATCCTTTGGTGGGATGTTGTCATGGCGAAACATGAGCCCAGGGTAGACAGACTTTCTGAGTTTTCAAGCAAAGGCATAAGTCCATTCTTTTAAGTTAAATCTCCCAACTGATAGATAGGAGCAATTGAGTCTAAGTTAATAATAACACCAATAGTTAGTCTTCACATCGAATGTGGCTCATAGGCCACTGCTTTGTGGTGGCCATGTTACACCATTCATCTCACATAGGACTGACCTATGGGCTTTCTTTTAATCATCACCTTTTGAGAAGCCTTTACTTTTCTGATGTTTGGCTTATTTTATTTAACCCACAGCATCTGCCTTTATCGGGAGCTATTTACATTTTACAAATTGTGTTTGTTGAGCCAGGCAAAATCATCAGTTTGATTGTTTGTATTTATTCTTCTGTCCTAAAGCTAACAAACAAAGAAAACAAAACCACAAGCCCTTTGATGAGCTAAGAGTCCCTAATGAACTGAATGAATAAATAGATTCTTGAATAAGAAGAGAAATTATCAACACAGACAGTCTAAAGGTTTAACTGATTGCTATTAAGAGATACACCACTGTGTTGCATATAAATGATTGGTTGAGAAAATACATTAAGGAAATCTCAAGAAATAAAAATAAAGAAAATTGGGGCTGTAGCTGAATTGCAAAGAAGCCTTTTCTTTGTGCAAAAATTTGTTATAGCATCCCTTGTAAAATCCAGTCTCCCTTATTTGTTTTATTATTTATTTATTGATCATTAGCTATTTGACAGAAAAATTACGAGAAACTTAATCGAAAGGGCCAGTAATTACTGCCAATTGAATATTAACTCAAAATGAAAATAAAGGATCTCAGAAAAATATTATTTATTTTATAAAACATTGATTCATGCACTGTTTTCAGGACCAAATCTAGCATTTCTGTGAGGAAACCTTGTGCATAATTCATAAATGTTCCTCAAATAGTGTTTGGAGGATTTCTTTAAGCAACAAAGAAATGGCATAATTTACTCAGGTGTTCAAGTTACACGGCAAAGCTAATATGTGTGAAGAAACTTGAGTTCACTCTCTTAAACAGGTCATTTCTTACTAAATCAAAGTAAAATACACCTATCTGTAGATTTATCTGTTCATTTTATTTCATTGTAAAGTACATAGAATTTCTTTCTGGTCTTGAACGACTCATCCTACTGGAAGAATAAGGCAGCGTCTCATTGGGCATCATTAGGAACATTATTCATTTTAGACATCTATCGGGGCAGCCCTCCTCCTGCTGAATTCTAGAGCCACGGAGCACAAATAACGTGAGATGCTCAGAGGCACACGGCAGGGAATGATGTGTGAGTGGGAGAAGGTCAAGGCCCCGGGCGAGGGAAGAGGTCAGCAGCAGTAATGGGCCCTGAGCAAGAAGAGACGATTCATTTGAAGCTGGAAACGATCACGAACATTTCATTGTCCATCGGAGGTGTGTTTAAAGATGAGCAGTATCGGATGCTCGGACGAAATAGCTTGGTGACAATAATGGAGTCTCCATCACTAGAAAGGGCAGTCACGGGCTCCATGTTTATTTCTGTTTCATAACCACAGCCTGTAAGAGAATGGGATGAGATCCTACTAACTCACCTGGGCTTCGTCGTGTTGATCTTCATTGTCCTGGGACCCTAATTCTATTTGTTCTCTTTGTTTGCTTCTATGTAGAGACTCTTCTTTCTCTGTGAACCACAGAAACAGTATGTTTGATTTATTTTCTTATTATACAGCCCTTTGTGTTGGGACGTGTTGGTGTTATTGATTTGATTACATCGCATACCTGCCTAATTAGGGTTCCCTGCCTGTGGGAACCAGCCTCAAACGGGTGAGCGCCCTCTTACCACGGTGGCTTTCCTAAATGTACAAAATGCCCTAAATTTTACCAAATGCTACTTCTGTTTGGGAATGCTCTGTCTACACCCATTTCTTTCTCTCCGTTTTCCTCCCCTGCCTTCTTAGTTCCTGTTGGGCCTAATGAAGCAATACAGGTATTTCCGCCCAGCTTAGCTGCCCTTCCTACCCACCCAATGTCGGTTTGATGTACTTCCTGTGTGCTTCCCTGGCACCCTATACAAAACTGGGACCTTGGCCATAGTCACGCTGTGTTGCATTTACTTCCCTAGGTCACCTTTCAGACTTCTGTGGGATGGTCTGTGTCTAATGAACGAATGACAACCAGCTCATACTCGTATGTCATTCGGTAAATTAATAAGCGATTCTTTGCTTTGACTGGAGTTGTGTGAGGCCTTAATACATACTTCCTCTTATACTTGAGTACAGTTTTGTCCTTTTAGAAACAAACAAAAATTGGAAAGGAGAAAAAACAGAATTGCCAAATATCACAAAACTTCATCCCGTTCATCCCATTGTTTAAAAAAAAGCAAAAGTTTTGGAACTTGTGGTAAAAACTCTTGTAAAGCATCACGTTCAGAAGTAATTTGTGAATGGGGCACTCCATAGATACGTGTTTACTAAATGGATTTGATAGGATGTCGGGTGTCTACCTTTGCTTAGAGTTTGTCGACTTTCCTCTGATTTTTCTGTGGACTAACTGTAGGGTCGTGAGAACAGAAAGTGACTTGGATTCACACACGTTCGTTCCTGGCTTTGAAACTGCCACTACATAGCTTTTCGCGGTGCCACCCATAGAAGAAGTTAGTGTCTCCATCTGTGAGATGTAAGAATTGAAACAGGTGATACTCGGCTCACTTCTAGAATTTAAATTCTGCAGTTTCTCATTTTAACTAGAAACACACACAATGAGCTAGGTTATCTGTCAGTGAAAGTTTTCTAGTAGAGTGTAGTCAAAAGTACCTTGGTTTGAAATCTGCTAACCAGCCATATCACCCTAGTGCAGCGGTTCTCAACCTGTGGGTCGTGCCCCCTTGGAACTGTGTTAAAGGGTTGTGGCATTAGGAAGGTTGAGAACCACTGCCCTAGTTAATGGGTTATCTCAATTTTCTTGTTCCTTGTCAGTAAAATGGAAACAATTTTGGTATCTATCTTATATAGCTTTTGTGAAGGTTAAAGGAGTAAATATATGTAAAGTGTATAAAACAGGGTTTGACATGTTCTAAGTGTCTATTTAGATGTGAATTGTTACATTGTTTTATTAGTGTTTTGCTGATTGCTAGTCTTTATCAAGTTTATTTTTTTAAAGGAACTAGTTTATGATAGTTGCTTGTTCTAGACCTTGATTTGTAAACCCTAAACATAAAAATTATCTCTACATAGAATCCAAACCTTCAGACCTCTTACAGAGCAGCAAAATGAGAAGTGTGAATGTTGTTCAGGGAAAATTCAGGGTTAGTTGGACAGGTTGGAGACAGATTTCTGGGCAGATTTCTATGCCAACGTGATAGTCATTTCCATCCGTAGAAAGCAAAATATATTATTGTTTATGGCACAGAAATGCCAACAATTAGAGCGATATCAGGTGGCTCTCCCCCTCAATTTAAAAAGAAATGTTCATGACTCTAAGAGGATTAAAAGATTTGCAATTTACTGTGAATTATTTTAATCAGATTATAGATTCTTTTACTGGGTATTCAGCTCTTTAGCATTTGGGGTGTGGAAATTTTTCATGTGGAGTGGGGACAGATATGGGGAAGTGTCAGGGATGGAGGAGAACAAAGCTGTTTGGATCCTAGTGTGATTTGGGGTGGGGCAAACTGAGTGAGTGAAGTTTGAAGGGAAGGTAGACTCTCCGTTAACTGGAACTCAAGCAACCTGCGAAGAAATAGAAGAAATAACACTGCATTTATCCAGCATGGGTGCCGGTTAACAGAGAGCCTACTTCCATTTATCCGGCATCTGCCAATCCCCCTGGGTGCCGGTTAACGGAGAGTCTCCTGTACTCGTCACAGACCTCATGTGTTAGATGTGGTCTCGGAGTCCAGAGGCACTGTGCCCAGCTCCCTTTTTGACTATTTAAGTCCTTCCTTCAGGAAATCAGGAATCAAATTAGATGCATTAATACTGTGGTAGAAGAACCCGCATTGTAGATTGGTTCGGTGTCATTTATAGAACAGTGCAGTGGGTAGCATTTCAACCTTTGAAGCGATTCATTCACATACTAAATAATTACTTATCACATTCTGTGCATCTGTCTCTATGCACTCCAATCATGGCACTGTTACTAACTGTTTTAAAATATACTCAGGATTTGTTTTAATCAGACATGGTAAGACATGCAGACATGGGAATGATGGGTAGAAGTTCTTACCGGAGACACAGGATGTCACGCAGGGTCACACGGGAAGGGTCATGCACAAGGTCTGTTGGGAGGCAGAAAGAAGGAAGAGAAAGCTCGGGCAAAAGCCATTATTGTGGTTGTCATGGGAGGGAACGAATGAGACAAGGCATGAAAACTGAGCAGGTTTACGATTGGATGGTTTCAGGAGTTTCAGGGGCTGTGGGCCCTGGTCACTGGTTGTCCAGTATCTGGCCCTGGGTGATGAGGGCAGAGAAATATTGATTCCTGGTTTGATGGGTTTGAACTTGAAAAGTGTGCTCTTGGGAGAATGTTTGCTATCTCCAAGGATTGGCTGGCCTCTCGCAGTCAGCAAGGCCCCGGATGCCACAGCACCAAGAGTACAAAGATGTCAGAACATACAGTTGTGACATTAGCAAACTGTGTGAACTCGGTTATATCGCTTATGTTTTCTGAGCCTTAGTTGTCTCATCTGTAAATTGATGATGGTAGAGTATCTCCCTCAAAGAGTTTTGAGATGAAATGAAAAAAAAAAAGGCTTAATTTTTCTCATGAAAATATTCAGTAAGTGGTGGGATTTTGAAGTTGAAAAAAGTGATACAGAAAGGAGCTCAGGGTTCATACCAAGAGCAAATTGGTAAAACCTCGTGCGTGTGTGTGTGTGTGTGTGTGTGTGTGTGTGTGAGAGAGATAGGATGAGATAAAATTGTGTGTCCATTGATGGGACAAATGGTAAATTATAGCACTTTTTAGATTACTCAATTAAGACATCATTTCAATTTCACAGTAGCTCAAATTTATGTATAGAATACTCGTAAACCTTAACGCTCATATATCCTGTAAATATTATTTTATCTCTCCATATGAATGTATTTTCTGGAAAGCAGTGCAATATTAGAATAGTGGTACTAATACTAAGTGCGTACTAATTAGAATGACTGATATCCGAAGAGCTCGGAAGAGGGTCGTGGACTTTAGGTGTCATGGCCAAAGGAGCCAACTGTCCTGTGGTGTGGCTGTCAGGTTGCGTGTGGCTCCCACCTTGATGTTGCTGCCTGTGTGTCACCTCAGTATGCGTGTCTCTGCTGCTCTAGGACCTGTGCTCATGGTCACTTCCTCTGGGAAGCCTCTGCCATCTTTCCTCACAGACGTTCTTACAGACACTGTGTACTTTCCTTTAAAGTGCACTCTCAGCTTATATATTAACTAGTTTCCATGATTGTTTAAATTCTGCTTTTTGTGCTAGTTTTACCTCTCTGTCAGGGATGAAACAGGGCTGTTCTGCAGAACAAAGTAGCCCTAATGGTTACCGCACACTCAGCACGTAGTGGGGGCTCAGTAAATATTTATTGAATGAATGGAGTCGAAGCTGATCATTTTAGAATTTAAAAAAGAAAACAAAGAAAAGTGTATCTAATGAAAAAATAATATAGCCTCCCACAAATGAAAAATAAACAGGGGTGGGTTATCTGATATTTTCCCTATCCTTCATGTTAATTATTTTTTTCTATAAATGTAATAGTAATGAACTACAGTATTTGGGTTTGCCTCAAATATTGCTAGGGAGGGAGATTTTAATGTTTAATTGTTTCCTTTAGGGAATCTACAGGGATGAGCTGTATAGTTGAGGTTGCAGAGTAGCATGTAGGGATGTCAAGAATCTCCAGTTATTAAAAAAGGAAATTTTGAAAATTGTTTTGTACCTTAATGAAACTCAGGACACACCCAACTCACTCAAAAATAGATGGGTATAAAAGCTACAGTGTAATTTTTTCATATTCTTTAGGATATTTGCTTTTCAGAATAACTTTGACTGGGTACCTGCTACACTTGAGAGACTTCTAGGCATTGGTGATACAAAGTTTAGTGACAGTCCCTACACACAAAGTTCTCATGGTTCTTTAATTAAGGAAAATACATGGGCAATTAGACTATAGTGGGAAAATTTTATATTTGGTACTAGAAGTGCAAGAAGGAAAAACATACTTCCTACGAGGGTCAGGGAATATTTAAACTGCCGTGTCTACAATCCTTTGGCTTCCCTGGGCCACATTGGAAGAAGAGCAATTGTCTTGGGCTGCACATAAAATACACCAACACTAATGATAACTGAGGAGCGAAACAAAAAGGTCGCAAAAACAATCTCATAATGTTTTAAGAAAGTTTATGAGTTTGTGTTGGGCCGCATTCAAAGCCATCCTGGGCCGTGTGTGGCCTGCGGGCCACAGGCTGGACAAGCTCAATTTAAACAATAATTGCAATATTGAAGAATATCTTTTTTTCCTGCTTGTTTGCCCATCAAACTAAGCAGAAGAAACGTAGGAATAGGCAAAGAGGCAGGGAATCATGCTGGATGCTGGAGAAACCAGAAGTACTTTGGAATGGCCTACAGATTCAATGCCTGTGAGGATACACCTGTGGTCAGAATACGGCGATTCCCTTGTTTTTAGGCTAAGTAGACTAGACTTCAGCATGTGGCAAAGAAACACCATGAAATGTCTTTTAGGTAAGGAAGAAGCTGCTCGCTTGGGTGGGACACAAAGAGCTCTCTGCCATCGTCATGGAAGATAGATTGAATGGGCAGGGTTGACAGCCAATGAGAAGACTCAGAGGCTTCTGGAATAAGAGGGAAAAGGTGAGGAAAGAATGGAAATAGAGATGGAAATGAAGTAAAGGGGAAAAGATCACGAGTTTTTGGATGGTTGAAGGACTAGGTGAAATTGATGGATTATATTATGCACGATGGAAGGATTTCACTTGACTCTCAGATGACTTTGGCAATGGGGACTTTAATAAGGAGGGAAGACCAATCTGTAAGAGGAAACACTGTGACTGGTATTTTGGTAGGCGGAAGTTCCGATGCCAGTGGGTGGTCCATCTGATCATTCTGCAATGCCTGGAACACTCCGCTCTGCCTGAAATGTTTAAAAAATTGCAGAGGATTGTCTAATTTAGAGATACAGCTTCGGAAGAAACCTTAGTGGTGTAACTGGTAGAGAAGTTTCTTCAGTGAGAGGCTTGAGGGTAAAGAGGGAGACAGCAGGACCAAAAACAGAACGAGTTCTTCCTGCCTGTTTTTGTTATTATTATTATTACTATTTGCATTATAATTATGTGAGCCTGAACATAAGACCTAAAGCAGTGGTTCTCAACCTTCCTAAGGTCGCGACCCTTTAATACAGTCCCTCATGTTGTGGTGACCCCCATAAAATTATTTTTGTTGCTACTTCATAACTGTAATATTGCTACTCTTATGAATCGTAATGTAAATATCTGATCTGTGTCTTCTGATGGTCTTAGGTGACCCCTGTGAAAGGGTCGTTTGACCCCCAAAGGGGTCATGACCCACAGGTTGAGAACTGCTGAGTCCTAAAGGGACGTAGTAAAGAAGGGAAAATTAAAGGCAATGGTCATTTCTAAGTCTGTTGAGCTGCCTTCACCTCACTTTTGAGCAAGTTAACTCTTAGATAAGTACATTGCAATTTCTATTTAGAAAAAAAAAGTCATGGGGTCTGGAGTAGATTGAAGTTACAATTTAATTCCGCAAATATTTGCTGATTAATTGCAGTGTAACATTATCTGAGATAAACACTAAAAATAGAAACCTGATTCACACACAGTCCGCATCCAGAGGACCCCAGGTTGCATGGGTGCTGACTGATCTTACATAAGTTTTGCTCTTTGGAATGAAAAGCTTTTCTCATTTTGAAATTGAAATGTTAATTCATGATCGTGCTATACAGGTTCAGAAGACTGCCTGGAGACAAGTGTGACAAAAGCAGGCTCTGAAGAAAGATGTTAAGGGCAGGGCCCTAATGCGGGAACTGATGAAGGAATAGGCTCACGGAATCTCAGGGAGAAGAGGAGACAAAGAAGTCAGGCCAGTGCATAGTAAGACACATTCATTCTGTCCACATATCAGAGCCGTGAGGTGTGCCTCCTCCTGTTGCCAGAGAGAAACCCACACTTAACCCCGGCCATGCTAATGAGCTACTTGCTCATTCCACAATCTCAAGTCTGGTCTTTCAAAATGCTGGTTCTTCCTCCTCCTCCTCTGCTGACTGAGTACTCAGCACAGCTGAGGCAGGTCGGGCATCAGGTCTAAGAGGACGTCGTCATCTTCTCCCAGTTCTTCACGTCTAGGTGAATTGGCCTTCTGTGTAGTCTGCGCATGCCTTTACTATAAGATGAATGAATTATCTAGTGTTGGGCTCTTTGTTTGTTTGTTATGTCAGACTTTAAATGATGTGAGGGCAGGGAGAATTTGTTGATCTGCGTGTGCCTAGAACCCAATACAGCGTCCTGTACGTATGTCTGGGTCCTTCATATTGGGCAGACATTTAGAAATATGGCCAGTGGGAAGTATAAATAGTAAAGTGACTGCAGCTGGATTCATTTATTCACTCATCGAAGGCCTAGAAAGGACCAGACACGGTGCTAGGTGCAAACCAAAGTCAAAACAAGAGGTTTTACTGTGGTACCTTGTGGAACTCACATCCTCACAGTCAGGAAAACATTCGATACCTTAAAAAAATACTCACAGTGATGCTGAGGAACAAATTTAAAATTATTCCCTACCTCCCCAGAAATGAAACATGAGGCGGCTATTCCTGTTTTTTTGGCAAAGTTTGAGTGAGGGAGAAAACCCTACATCCAGGTTTCTTCAGCTTGGTACTAATGACATTTTGGGCCAAATGGTTTTTTCTTTCGGAGGATGCACTGTGCTTTGTAGGATGTTTAGCAGCTTCCTTGGCCTGTATCCCTAGATGTCAGTAGCAGCCCCCATGCCTCCAGACATTGCCAGGCCTCTTAGGGAAAAATATTATCTCATGTTGGGCACCATTGCCCTACATCTACATGAAGATGCACCTCAGGAGAGTCCAACTGGCAGTACTACATTCAAGAAGGTTAATATCTACTTGCGTTTTTACCCATTTCTATAGAAATCATACACGTATAAACATGTGTGTGTGTGTGTGTGTGTGTGTGTGTGTGTGTAAGTATGTGTGTGTGTGTGTGTGTGTATGTATATGTGTATGTATGGTATTTTTTATGCACACACAGTATTTTTTTCTCTATTCTTTCAAAAAACTATTGTAGATATTTAGCAAACAACAACCAGTCAACCTGCCAATATGCTCTTAGGAAGTAATGAAATTTGAAAGTTGTGTATGTGTGTGAGGGTGTGTGTTTGTGGGTGTATCTGTCTTACTGGCTTGATTCAGTATATTCTGTATTAATTTTTTATTGAAAGTGGGTTTTATTAGTATATCGGGAAAACCATTGCTTATAGACTAAATTTACCGCTGTGAGCTGGTCCAATCCTGTTTCACGGGCATAATAAACTAAGAAAACTCAAATAGGGTAGTGTGATTGTCACTTCTGGGGAGGACTTAGCTTAGATTGGGGTGGCCAACCTTTTGCCTTCCCTGGGTCACATTGGAAGAAGAAGAATTGTCTTGGGCCACACATAAAATACCGTCACAATAGCGATAGCTACTTAAAAAAAAACAAAAACCAAAAACGGGTCACAAAAGCAATCTCATAATGTTTTAAGAAAGTTTACGAATTTGTGTTGGGCCCCATTCAGAGTCGTCCTGGGCTGCAGGTTGGACAAGCTGGCCTTAGATGGAACAGTCAGGGAAAGGTTTGAGGAGGAGACTTTTGAGCTGAGATCTCATGGAGAAGAGTGGATGCTAACTAACGTGGGGAAAGTAAGTGCTGGGGTTCTGAGGTAGGAAAGGCTTGTTCAGTCAGGAGAACAGAAGGGGCACTGTGTCCAGATACAGTGATAAATGGGAGATTGTTGTAAAGTGGCATCACCCAGTAGCCTTCTTTGCCGTTCGGCAGAGGGGCGGTAGGTAGACTTTCGGGTAACCAGCACCCATGAGGATTGGTAGATGTTGATAAATGTACTTTCTGGTTGCCTGGGAGTTACTACTAAAAATAGGCCAACTACTACTATACCCCGTACCGTACCGTAAACGCTGTATTGCCTTGATATTAATATTGAAATATGGTAATTAAAAGCAAATGAAGACAAATAAAGACAAACTTAGGTAACACAGTTTTATTATAAAAACAACTCTGTGAATCCAGGGGCAGTTTCAGTTAGATGGCAGTCAATAAGCTGTTCAACTTAATGAACTTCACTAATGTAACTCTTTTAACTTCTGGTAACTTAGGGAAAAAACACACACAGACACACTTCAAACTAGTCCAGTAGGGGTAGAAAGTTGACTGGGTAGACGTCGCGTCGGGATCATCACGATCTGATGCCTGTAGCGGAGACAGGATCACAGGTGGGGGTGGACGGTTTGGGTCAACACCCGTAGGTGGTGCTGTCCGGGCAAACTTGCCTGCAGCTTGCTTGAGAACTGAATGCCTATCTGCTTGCTTTGAGGCCCTAAGCCTGTCAGGCAAAGTCAGCTGCATAACATGCTGAGATTTAATTTTAATTTTTATTTCAAGTATTCTTCGATTTTTTATTTTTTTTGCTGGTGGCTTGAGAGTACTGGTTGCTTGAGTTCTGGTTAATGGACAGTCTCCTATATGTAGTTTATTTCATATCATTTAGAAAACTTAGGCAACACTTAAAAAATTGAGGTTTTACATAAAAATCCAGATTTCTAGCTTCTCTCGAAAAATTAAATGCTCTGATAACTTCACATCTCTCTCGCCTGTGAAAATGGTCACTTGGAGCTGGCCTGAGGCTGGCCATTTAGGAGCCTCCTTCAGCTTCACCTTGTGTAGGTCCGGGTCCTGCTGCTCAGCCTGCGTTGCCCTGTTAATTAACTACACACCCCTGTAGCTATGTACTGCTCACTCTCTAATTTAGGGACTCGAAGGGGCTAGGAAGGACTTTTCTTTTTTATTTCAGGTGAATTAAGATGGTGTTAAAACACTGGAGTACCATGATCATCTTTAAATATTGAAGAGATGACTGGCATGCTCTACAACAGGCTTGTCCACCCCACGGCCCCAGGGCCACATGCAGCCCAGGACACCTTTGAATGTGGCCCATCACAAATTTGTTAACTTCCTTAAAACATGGAGATTTCTTTTGCAATCTTTTTTTTTTTTTTTTTTAGCTCATCAGCTATCATTAGTGGTAGTGTATTGTATGTGTGGCCCAAGACAATTCTTCTTCCATTGTGGCCCAGGGAAATCCAAAGATTCAATTCCCCTGCTCTACAAGTGGCCTGGGAGATGAAGAGATGTCTCGAGAATCTGTTTTGCAACGTTTCGGGTCCATGATTTGTGCGGACGTGAATGACAAGTCCTGGAGCCTAGCCCTTGAGGGTAATGGGAATGGGTCCTCTGGTCATGTGGGATAGAGCAGTGCTGAAGGAAGGAGTTGGAATATTGCTCTCAGGTAGGAATTCAGGATCTTGTTGGTGGGTTTGCCCAGTGTGGGATGCAATGGTAGTTAGGGGAAGAAAAAAAAATCGTTAATTATCCACTGATTTCGATTTTCTTTGTTCAGTTACAGATGGAACTTGTTAGAAATAATTTATGTCAGCATTAAAAGTATAAGGTGCACTCATAAGACAGCGGAGTAGACACTTTGGGCTTTGAGTGTACAACAGTTATTATTTACCATCTGGTTCTCTAAACAAGTGCCATATGAAAAGTGTCCTGGTAGCTTGAATGTATGGATTCATGTCTGAGGCATTTTTAAACATGCGAAGTGAATTCTTGCCCCTTCTAGCATTTTAATGGCTTCACATTAAATGGTAGGTCATTATACTTTTCACTGAGACAGTGAAGGGTGATTAACTCTGTCTGGGTTCAACCAGTGTAATTTTAGAGGCTACAAATATTGTTACAAGTCAGGTTAAGGTTTAAAGGTGAAACTATAGTGAAGCTTGACTGAATGACTTTTACAGCATTGAGTTAATGTACACAAACAAAGAAACTCTTGTTTTCTTTCCATTAGAGTGCAGAGAACAAATGACTGGCTTGTTATAAGAGAGGAAAATGTGAAAATTAGGTTGGTCTACAGTAAAATGTGTGCTGTGTGAACCCATTTACTCTGTACTTCAAATTGCACGTTCTTTTTAAAGCCCTGTTTAGCACTGCTGAGATTCAGAAAATTTAGACCCCCGAATGCATGCCCTTTGTTGAAATAAGACTATCCTAACAAATGGTATCAACAGATTTGCTATCTTTTCCATAAAGAAGACAATTTACAATAAAATACACTAGCACACTCTTAGAGGGGGAAATTGCCTTTTTCTCTCCACTGACTGGTTTTAATAGATCCGAATGCTGCTTTCATTTCTCTCCCTTCCCTGAGTAAGTACTTTGGGTAATTTGATATAGCCTTTTCCTTTTCACTGGTTGGATTCAAACCTTGGAGACTGGATTTCGGTTATGAATGGAGTTTGAGGGCATAAGGTTGCTTATGAGGACCCAGGAATGGGATTAGAAGGCTAGAGGTTCCTTTTAAAGCTGTTGTAGAATCCACATCGATCTTAAAGGCAGAACAGAAATGAGGTCGGATGTTATGTGGACCAGTTTTACTAAAATGACTAGATATTTTGAGGCTGCTTACGTGGAACTTAAGGTAAGTGCTGTAAACTATAACATGGTAGACATTTAAAAGATCCAGATCCAATACATTGGCTACTCTCTTTTCCTTTAATATTGAACACGCTTCCCTTATAGCTCTTGCTTTGGTTTGAATGTCTGTCCAGATATAACAGAATTTTGTGAGGGAAAAACATTTTGGCTTCACAGGTTTTAGATGTAAACTTCGAAGAATTCAGGGAACATTTTGTTTTTACAGAAGTAGAATTAGATTTGACTGTTTAGAGGCCCTGGGTGGGGGTGAATTCAGAGGAATTAACAATAACAAGCAAAGTAAAATAGCTTTCATTTGGGCTAACTGATCCTTTAGAAAACATAGCAGCCTGATCTGACAGCATTCAGGTTGTAAAGGTTGGGGTGAGATGAATAGGTCTTGTCCCCAGGTCATGGCAGAAAGGCAAAGGTCAAGGCTTTGCACTTAGCCTTGTGTCAACAGCTTCATGCCCTGATGAGTCTAAGAACTGATTTGTCTATGTTCAGTTGCACATATAAGTACATGATGACCTTTTGTGTTGCTGCCTAAGGTGGACCAACATTCAAGGAATATACCACTATGAAGGAGAAAAAAAGTCTCAAGGTACAGTTAACTTGGGATTTGGGTATGCTTGTGAAATCAGCTTTTTCTTAGAAACATTTTGAAGTGTGTGCGCACACACGTGCTTGTGTGCTCGTGCATGTACCTGTGAGTGTGTTATTTCTTAAAAATAAATCTTTTTACACACACATTATTATGAAACACTTCTGATTCAGGAGCATGGAATAATTTTACTTCATTTGGCTTGAATTCAGTCCTCCTGTGGTCAGGGATGATTTCCTGATGCCATCAATGATTTACATTTAGTGGGGAGATTAGCCAGAAAGAATTGATATAGTCTTAAGTATTCTCAGAGAAAATATTATTTAGCTTTTCTGCCACTGTGTGACAGACTGGATTCTGTTCTCTTGTCTCCATCCCACATCTTGGCATGTGCTTTGGTCCTGACTGCTGCCTCCGTTTCTGGTAAAATAGAAGATTCTGATCTGTTTCAAGGTCTTTCCGTGAACAGGCTTTTTGTAGCTCTGGGAAACACTGGGTATACACAGATGCTTGAACTTCTTGGGTGTCCTCTAGTCTAAGATCATTTTGGGATCCCCTTTTATTTTATGCCTTCTTTGAGACCCATAGTCTCAAGTGCCTGCCCTGGTCTTGACTTGAATACTCTAGGCCAGCGGTTCTCTCTAGATAGACCTGTGTGTCGTGACCCCTTTGGGGGTCGAATGACCCTTTCACAGGGGTCACCTAAGACCATCGGAAAACACATATCAGATATTTACATGACGATTCATAACAGCAGCAACATGACAGTTATGAAGTAGCAACGAAAATAATGTTATGGGGGTCACCACACCATGAGGAGCTGTAGTAAAGGGTCGTGACCTTAGGAAGCTTGAGAACCACTGCTCTAGGCAGAGTGAACACGGCACAACTTTAGGAGCATTCGGACGCTACTCACATAGTGACCCTGATGTGCAGCTTTTGCTCACAAGTCACAGCAAGCCTTGATTCATGTTGCCTTGAGCAATAAGGACATTTATCATGCTGTACAAGTAGAAATCCAGGAGACGTGAGCGGCTCGTCAGTGTCACCAAGCACTGTGTTTTTCCTGCTTCTCAACTCTGTCTTCCTCCTCGTCCACATTAGCTTAGGACCTTTCTTCCTCTCACTGAGGCCAAATGGCTGCTGGTGGTAATTGTGGATCTTGGTTTTAATTTCAGCAGTAGTAAGAGGAACTTCTCTAGCCTAAGGGTCTAGGTCCTTTTTGTCAGTCTGACTGAGCCATCTTCAGACACACACCATCTTGGGACCAACACATATATTGGTCCAGGAGGTGACTTGGGGAGGTTGGCTTAGGGACCTGGAGTCAGGCGTGGGGTCACCTTCACCTGAGGCATGTTGGCAAGGGGTGGATACTGAGCAACAGAAGGGTCATTAGATAGAATGAGTGTGCCCAGCGCATTTTTTGTTAAATAAATTTATTCTATCTTGTACCCCCTAGATGAAAGTACTTTTACAGAGCATCGATTGTGTTCTGTGGGGGCTCAAAAAATGGATTTTTCTTTCACCTTCGAAGTTCTTCTCACTGGGCTAATAAATGAACAGAGACTGATTAACAGGACAAAATGTCCAGAATTTATTACAGATGTACATTTGGGGGTGTCATAAGACATGAGACCCGAAGATGCTTTGCACAGTTGAGGTTTATATGCTATTTTGGACAGGGATCTGGGATTTCAAAGGGAAAATAGGCCATATACATGTAGACAGAAAGAGCAAACGCGTAGTAAACAAATTCTTGCTGGGCCACCCAGAAACAATGGGACACAAAAGGACATTCAACAAACAGGTTTTGTTAGATTTCCTTTTTAGATTTGTCAGATTCGTACGTGCTAAGGTGAGTGTGCCAATAAGGTTCTCTTCTTGAAGCAGGTTTTTCGATCCGAATTGCTTTCAGGCAGGTAAGGTGGGATGGTTAAAGGTTCTTTCTGGCTTCTGCTTTTTAATAACCAGCTTAAAAAATCAATATACCAAAGGCATATTTTGGGATGGCAAAATTTTGTCCCCCTCATTTTCAACCTGGACTGTTTTTTCTGTAAGCCTGCTGGACAGTTTCCAGTTTTAATTTGAGGCATCATTTTCCATTTAGTCATAATTTTAATCTCCATGAACATGGTCTTGGTTTTTTATTATTTCCTGTTCATAGCATTATTTTTATTTTTGTTTTGCAAATGTCAGAACTTCCTGAATCTTGATGAGTTTATTCAAAAATAAGAGTTTATTCTTATTCTGTCCACTCCAGTTTTTGTTTTTTGGTCTGTTTTTGTTTTCTTTTTTTTTTTTCAGTGATACCTGAGTTATTATCTTCACTTCCTTTGGGGGTCAATTTTTAGTTTCTTCACTTTGGCTCTTTTACCTCATTTTGCAGCTTTTCTTCTATGTCTGGGAATACTTCCTTTAAGAAAAAAGGACCACATAGTTCATAAAATTCCTCCCAATGACAGCTGATTCTCACCGGGAACTCTCACTAGGAGTTCCATGGGAGGTAAACAAACGTGAGACTTTCCTTTAGGGGCATCAGCTCGGAAGCCTGCTCTCTTGGACTGAGCATCGCTCGAAGTAAAGAGACAGCACTGGGCCAGGTTTCACCCGGCAGTTGGTTCCGTTCTGCTGGGAACTGGTCAGCTGTTTCTGCTGGAAGTAAATGCCAGCTGCTTGATTGTGCCTGCCAGGGAAGGAGGGGGTGACACGTGGAACACTTGCCCTGTACAGACCTCTGATTCCTCCCTTTGCCTTCAGTTCCCATCTCCACAGTACCTGCCAACTGGGTCTTGATTGGCAAGGGCTGTCTCTGCAGACTGTCATTTCCCAGGGCCTCCTCACGGTGCATTCTGAGCTGCATCTCTCTATTTAATTCCTGAAACATTCCCACCTTCTACCCTCCAGAAATGTGTTCATATCTCTCATTCATTGGTGATACCCTCCAACCTTGTGGCTTCCCTGGGCCGCACTGGAAGAAGAATCGTCTTGGGCCACCACACATACAATACACTCACACTAATGAAAGCTGCTGATAACCAAAGAAGAAAAGTCGCCAAAAAAAAAAAAAAATCTCATCATATTTTATGAAAGTTTGCAAATGTGTGTTGGGCCGCACTCAAAGCCGTCCTGGGCTGCATGTGGCCCGTCTGGCTGCGGGTTGGACAGTCTTGTTCTACACCATCTGAGAAATTTTCTATTTTTCCTTCTCAGAACTTGTACGTCAGTGGCTTCTTAAAGAATAGAAGCCATGGTGTGTGTGTGATCTGCCATCTTAATCAGTTGCTAATACTATGCATAATGTAATGCATATTTAGATTTTAAATGTAGGTTATTACTTGTAACAGCACAATTGGTTGTAAAATAGTGCTTCTATTTCCCACAGTGATTTATTAAACACCTACATGGAGCTAGCACAAACTGACTCCTATGGCAAAGGCAATTCAAAGTGTTTTTATTTTAACTGTATGTGTGACATTTTATATTTACTATTTCATTTTATCAAGCTTAATCCGAGAGATTAATTTATAAAGAGTTACATTCAGGATTAATTTATATTCCCATTCTTTCATTTATTCAACCAATATCTATGGAACTCTACACAGTGCTGCTTCCCACGAATGACCAGATGTCTAATTTCTTTAGTTTTATGTAAATAATTGGTGTTTTAATATTTAATGAAGTCCTTTTTAATTAAAGGGCAAGAACTCACAGTGAGGTTTGAGAAAGAATATACATATCTACCCTTTCTAGACTGAGCTAAATGTAAATTTGGAAGGGGAAGGGACACGTTTACCTTTTTTTCTTAATGGTGTCTACTGTGCCAAGTATAGCACTTATAAATAATCATCACTCAGTAAGTATGTATTGAAACTGTAAATGCAATCTCATTGCTTCGTTATTAGTTACATGTTCATGATATTGCAAGCAACTTACTCCACATTTATTTATAATTAGCTAAAAAGCAGAACTGACATCTTTGCCAGAAAACTGACTCGGATTTATGAGCATATATGCTCGCGTGTGGGGTGGTAAACTTTTGGCAGGGGCTGTCCTGTGAGAATGCTGGAGGAAGTACCCATTTATAAAATTCTGAAATATTTGCCAAAATATGGTTTCTTCATATATTCTCATTCATTCAGTAGGACCAAAGTGGCAGTCCTGCTCATCAACAATGGCTGAATGAGGATAAAGGGAAAACAAAATTTAGTGTATCAGGGGAAGAAATTTTAGTATATTAAATATTTTCTTAGGAAACTTCATTTAAAAGTACTGTTTAGTTTAAAAGGAAAAATCCAATGTTGGCAGATAATCTCTCCTTTCTTTGCTTTTTTAATCTACAGTGGTTATTGCTATCGTTAAACACCATCAGGGTATAAAAATGTTTAACGAAAAGGCAGCCCATGCTTTGTTTTTATATCCATTTTGCATGCATTAATTTTTATTTTGGGTTTTCATAGTAGTCTTACACTTCTGCTAAAGTATTTATTACATCCAATTATATTTAAACAATCTGAAAGAGCATTACTTTTTTTTTTTTTTAGGAGATACATAGCTTTCTTTTTTCTCAGTAGGTTAGTGAATAATCAGCAGTGACTGCTAATTTATACAACAGAAGGTGAACCCAGGCAGCTGGGTTCTGTTTTTATACCCCCTGAGGCAGCTAAACCTCAGTGTTAGATCCTAAAAAAAGAAGAGGTTTTTTTTTCCAAGAGAAAGCTCTTTTCCTCTGTTAAAAATACTTAATATTTTATTTTTAAAGCTCTTATCTCAGCATCATTTTTCTCTGTATAAACAATAGGCATTACGTTCCTTCTAACTCAGCATATGTAATACATGACTTTTCCATACCAGGGTCTTTCCTATGGACCCTAATTTGATTATTATCTGACTATCAAAAATCTCCCTCATTTTATTTGTAGAATAATTCCTTGATGATTCTGATGAAGTGTCACGGTCAATTTTAAAACTTTGAAAGAAACAGCTAAGAAGAATAAACCTTTCAGCAGTCACAAAACAAAGGGTTTTTCGTTTGTGAATCAGTTGCATGACAGAAATAATATACCAAAGGATACAGCTTAAAAGGGGTGATTATTAAATCTACTTTATGCAAATCTATATTTTTTTCCCTGAAATATGTCAATATTTATCTTGGACCCAGTGATGTTGCATGCTTCCAGCAGGTGGAGATAAAAGGTTCTGTGGAGGATGCTAGTAATCTGGTGTGTCCAATAAGGAAAATGTTAGACCACAGAAATGCGAGGCTGCAGACGAATATTGCGGAAGTTACAGCAGGCATCAGGCTTTTTCAATTTTGGCGGCTTAACATGAACATTCTCCCAAACAGGACCAGTTAGAAGAGGCTGCCGGTCTTGTGGGAAACGTATTTCTCTTCATAAAGCGTTGCTTTTAGTTCTTAACTCTGCTTAATTGATATGAAGAGTCTGGAAGGGAACGTGGAAATAAATGATAAACATGTGAGAAAAATACACGAGCAGCAAGATTTAAAATTTCTCTAGGGGAAATAACATTTAGGCAGTTCTGTGCACGATCATAGCTATTTCCCAAGATTTATTTCAGTATCATAGACACTAGAGAAGACACTGCAATATTTATTTACTCACCAAATGCTATTAAGAGAATATGTAAGGTGTATAGACAACAAGCCGGAGTTGACTTGTTATCTTGTTCATCAATTATTTATTATTTATCTTCTGTTACTCTTCCCGGCATTTAGTGACTTGAAATATGTAACATCTTTCTAGCATCTTTTCTGGCCTCAAGGACTTTTATGAAGGCAAGGTCCAGAGATAATTGAAGTGTTTTAAAAAATAGAAATCTTTTAACAGGATCCCACACTTTGTAGAAAACAAGCACCCACCCAGAGGGAGGATCACTAGCCTTCCTCAAATGTCGCAGGACATGTCACCCAGCTGTTAGCTTTTCTTCATTCTTATCCCTTACAATTCTTGCCATTATACTTCTGTGCAGGGTAAGCATTCCCTCCCCCCAGTTTGTTATAGTATGTTGTTTTTATTTATTTTTTCTGGGATGTTTTAAAAAGAGGGTGCGGTTGCTTAGTTTTGCAGGTTATGAGGGCTGCCCAAAGAAAATCCAGCCATTAATGCCTCATTTTCATATTACATGCATACTTTCCTAGACAGTTCCAAGAAAAAAAAACATATATCATCTCTACTTTTCTCCTTTTTTTTCTGTCCAGCTCCTCACTCTCTTTGGGGCAAGAAACAACAACAAAAGAAAGCAGCTTCCCCGCCTCCCATTCAGGGCACTTGGTCATGTTTTGGGGGAAGAGGTTAACATTCTGAAACACTGCTGTGTTTTATTGCCAGTAAATGTTTTTACTTACTCGTGGAAAGTTTGTCAATAGGCACTGTTCAAGAAAACAAAGAGATAGTAAGTACTCAGATATTTTTCCCCTTCACAATCTCAATACCTGGGAAAATGCCTTGGTGATCTCAGTCCTTCGAAACAATAGTTGGGATCACAACAGCAGTACTCATCATTCAGCCTGCTTGGCATAATGAGCAGCTTGGACTCAAAGGAGACTAAGGAGTGTGTAGAATGGAGGGGAAAGCTTTTCTTTCCCACCCCTCCTGTCCCCTGGTATTCAGAACCAAGACTGCACAGACCCCAGAAGGCCAGGACTGGGGCTCGAGGAGTCACAGCCATTGAGATGCAATGTTTTCTCTGATGTGAAAAGGGAAAAGGAAGCAGTGAGTTTGCGCGGGCCTGATAGTGCGGAAGCATTTCTGTCCGTGCTGTGAAGGCAGCGGGTGCTGAACCATCACTGTTGCTGCATTTGATCAGTTTGGGAGACGTGAATAGATGTCATTGAAGACTTCTGCCGGGGTGAATGGTGTATATTACAAAGAGTTGGAGAGACAGCATTTGGCTAGCATGGTTGACTGGTTAGCACCCACAACTCAGAAGGACTGGGTTTTATTCCTTCTTTCCTCACTAACTGTGGAATGGAAGTATAGCCTAGATGGATAGTAATTGCTAGGAACCCAAGCATGGTAGAATGTCCATTAACTCCTTCACTCCGTGATGGTAATTAAGGACGGCTCTAGGGCACCACATGGGGAGGCGATGGCTTGAAATGCTCCTTCAGGAGCCCTGCTGGCTCAGAGCCCCAACATGGTCTGTGAACTCCTTCTCTGATTACCCTCCTCTTCAGGCTCCTTCTGGCCTTGGAGGAGAGGGCGTGCCACAAGCCTTGTTGCTTCCTTTCCACAACTTTTTTGCTGATGTCTTTGTGTGATCATTAACTTCCTGTTACCCATTCAAGATTTAGTCTTGGGCTCTCTGTTGCCTAGCCTTCTTTTCAGGTTTGGGGGCGTTTCACCTTCCTTATAATTTGACTCTTAACTGTAGAGCTGATGTTTGAATGGGCAGAATTTCCACAAATTCTTAGCAGCACATATTTCCCAGATATTGTTTCAAATCCCGCCTTTGATACTGTCTAGAAGACTTTTGAATCCTCCATACAAACAGTAATTTATAATAACAATAAACAAAGCAAAAAAAAGAAACCTTAAATATGTCTAAGATGGTTGTCCTGGATATTTGGAAATTCTGGTTGTTACAACTGGGATACCAGCATCTACTGAGTAGAGGCCAAGGCTGCTGCGGAACATCCTTTAATCCACAGGGCAGCCCCTCACGACCCAGAACAATCCTGTTCAAACTGTCTGCTTGAGGCACCCTGGTATGCAATTATTTCTCTTCCCATTGAGCCTTGTCACTTAAAACATCGCCTTGTATACTAATACTTCCACTTCCTTTCACCTTTTCAGACAAGATGGGTGTAGTTACCTGCATAGTCTAATCTGAATGGCTGGCATGTGCCCACCCTCACTCCACACTAATAACAGAGGCCAGAGCAAAACTGATTCTAGGGCAGCAAAGAAAGAGACTTGCATCATGCTTACTCATCTCAGAGCCAAACGTGCGTAGAAAGACATGTAAAGGACGCCAAAGGCAAAGATGATACCATATTACTTCTATGTGGAATCTAAGAAAGCCAGACCCTTAGAAACAGCGAATAGAATGTGGTTCCTGGGGGGTGAGGGGATCGGGGAGCTGTTGTTTAAGAGTCCATACTTGTAACCCTTAGGTCCGGAGCCTGAATGCATGGCGGAGTGATTACAGTCACCAGTACCGTATTATAAACTTCTCGGTAGCTTAGAGACTAGATCTTAGTTGTTCTCACTATAAAAAGAAGCAATTGTGTGGCATGAGAGAGGCGGTAGCTGACACTGTGATGGTGATCACAGTGCAACATGTAAATATCAGGTCCGTACGTTGTATATTACCTTGAACCCACACAGTGTTTCATGTCGATTACATCTCCAGGAAAGGAAAATAGGGTCATGGAAGGTGCTAACAGACTTCCATACGTCTTACACTTCCCCGAAGGTCTTTCCACAATGCGATTATTGCTGATCGTCTGTGCACTTCTCACGTTCTGTTGTGATTCCCTCACTCTGACCTCCCTTTTTGTCCTGGTTTGGGGAAGGTCACCTTGGCAGTGACTCCTGATCTCATGTATCAGCGTAGTGTCATGATAAATACCTCTTGCTCTGGAGTCCTAGGGCCTCAGCCTACATCTCTGATATCTGTCCCTAGATCCCCTTTCTGTAAAATGGATCTGTAAACTCATTGTCGTCGTCATCACCGTTCACATGCGAGGTTACCGGACAAACAAAGGGACATGTTAACAAAGCATAGCACAGCATTTGACACCAGGATTTGATCTTTACATTATTTATATCACTGACACTAATTTTCGTTGTAAGTTGATAACATGCACAAATAGCACGGATTCTCCTAGCTCTATGCTTACATGTTTCGGCTTGAGTTTGCCACCTCCAGATTACAAGTCGCTTGAACCAATTTAAGCTAATTACCCTTAACATTTTCCTAGCAGCTTGCCTTTCTCAATTTCAGTAAACTTTCTAGTGTTATCACACTGCTACCCCTACTGCCCCAGCTACCTTCCAATTTAACCCAAGACAGTGTTGGCTCATCAGTCACTTAAATATTCAAATAATTGTATTTATAGCTGAGATTGGTCACCAGTCTTTACTTCTTGCTTTCACGTTGTTGAGCCTGCATTCTCCTTCATGTTAAATATTTCTGCTTTTTGTTAACTTTTAGTATTTTCCTATATTATTCTCTACAGTGCCAAATGTGATGTACTTTACTGGGAAAGAGACTACCTTATGAGTTCTGATAGACTATTCTACCATTTTATTACCTTGAGTTTAAGGGTTTGAATCTTGGGGCAATTTGAATTTTTAAAAATACTTTTAAAATGAGCATTATTATCAAGTGTCTTGACCTCTGGGATTGAGAAACAGATGCTGGTTCTTCCTATTTGCAATTAAAGGGGAAAGATAGTGTAAGTGGTAATTTAAAATTGTCTTTGTCTCCTGTAGGAAATTGGCCTGTGGGTGTGCCTATGAGGGTGATAAGATGTGAAGAAAGGGGTGTAAAGTTGCTACTTTTTAATTTCAAATTTTCCTTTATCAGCCACTTCGTTCTGATAACTGTCATTAGCATAGTAAATCCTTTGGAAGTGACCTCACTTATTTTCCTTGTTTGGAAATGTAAAAACTGAAAAGACAGCTGTCAGCTCACACTTGGAACTTGATAGAAATGTTCAAGGCTGGTCATCTGAGTGCTTTTAAGTCAGTATCTTTGCTGTTCTTATACTTTTAAGATACAATTTTTTAAGAATAAATTAATTTTTAATCTAGTTCCTATCTTGTGTGTGTATATTTGTTTTTAGCTGCTTATAATGATACAAAAATGTTTAGTATTTGACTGTTTCAAGGGGTAGGGGAAAAGGAGTTAGTTGTTCAGTGGGTATTTGAGTAGAGTTTCAGTTTTGCAAGATGAACAAATTCTGCATATCTTTCAGAAAAATCTGAATATACCTAACAGTACTTACCACTATTGTAATGTAGATTTAAAAATGGTTAAGAGGGTAAATTAAGAGTGAAAAGCTCAGCATTTAATTTAGGCATAAATGCATCCATCTAGTGCCATTGCTTACTGAGTTTTGTGTGGTAGCGATGGGGCATCTCTAAGCAGTCACTTGAGAGGGAGTTGGTCATAGACCTACCTCCTGACTTTTGAGAGATTTAAATGAGATACTCTGTGTAGGTGCTTATCACAGTCTCTAACTCTTGATAAATGTGAAACCATCGCTATTATGTAGAGTAGAATGAAATGAACTATAATAACATAGTAGGCTCTCAGTTAACCGGCACCCATGGGGATGGGTAGATGCTGGATAAATGTAAGACTCTCTGTTAACTGGAACTCAAGCCACTGACACTCTCAAGCAACCAGAACAACCTCAGGCAACCGAAAAGTCTGCTGTACTATCATTTATTTAATTGTGTAGAATGACATAATGACTATGTGCACAAACTCAGTACTTCATTGCAAGCTATGTGAGCTTGGGCAATCTGAATTTTCAAAACTCTGCACTCATGTGCATTCTCATATTTACAATGGATAAAATGCTATTCATCTCACATGGTGACTGAAAGGATTAAATAAGTTAGTAGATAAAAAACTTCCACTGTGTTTTATGTAACTGTCATTATTATCTTACCTATCATAAGTTTGGATGTTAGTAGTGGTTCATAGTTTTAAAGTTAATACGCATCTTAAACTGACTAATTACTCCCAATTATTATATCTTTTTATTTAATACAGTGGACTCTCAGGATTGGTAGATGCTGAATAAATGTAAGTAGACTCTCCATTCACCGGAATTCAAGCAACCAGCAAAGAGCGAGTGCTGTTTGCTTGAGTCCCAGTGAACGGACAGTCTAAATAGGTCATTTAAAGCTATGTCTACCAGGGTGGAGTTATCATCAACTCCCAAGGGAGTGAGGTGTTTTGATGGGGTTTATAGAATGACCTATAACTAAGCAGAGTGGAAAAACAAAACAAAATACCTAAACAGCTGAGTTCTGTCTGATGAGGACAGTTTTTGGCTGCGTATCTTCTAGCCCGTTTCCTATACTCTGAATGCTGGTAGTCACTGTTACGGTGTTTGTTTAAATGAACACTGGGCTGCAGGGAAGCAGCGATTGTCCACGCAAGAACGTGTGGTGAGGATAGTAAGGAAAGTATTTCAGTTTTTGATGTAAGGAATGTTCTTCCATTGGAAAGAATGCTCTCCTAATTATCTTTATGTATTTCTAGTGAGGGAGGCTTTAGCATTTTTGGGGTAGCTTCTAAAAACTAGTCATTGCCTCCTGAAGGTTTCACATCATTGTGGCATTGGCATGATTCCAAGAATAGATGAAAAGATTGTGCCATGTTTGCGGTGTGTGTGTGTGTGTGTGTGTGTGTGTGTGTGTGTATGTGTGTATGTGTGTGTGGCAGGGACGGGGAGGTGGTGATTGTAATCTGTGCCCTCCGTCCAGACATCTTGCAAACTGTCCGATCTTAGAGAAGCAGGCCACTTCTTATAATTACGGTTGGGGGCTAATTCGCGTCTTTGAACATGTTAAATTCTTACTTAATGTATTGATTTTTAAATATGATTACCACGTGAATTTCATTCGGTATCTGGGTTCGGAATATGTGCTGTTCCTTGGCAAACGTTTCCTTAAATTATATGCTTGTGCATGTATTAAAGTGTAGGAAATGATTGTTTTACGTATAACACGCTCAAGGTGCATTTTAATAAATATAAAGGAGTACCCCAAGACGAGGAAGCCGGAACATCAAAAGCTGGCTCTAGGCTGAAGCTAGTTTTATTAAGGTTGATTATTAATTTAAGGATTTCATTTTGGTGGGTACACTGACTAGGGAGGAGGAGGAGGCCCGAGTGGATGACTTGGGTGGGTGTGGCGGTGTGTTTGTGCGTGTGTGTGCGTGCTCCTTTCTTTCTGCCCATATCCTGCCTGTCCCATCGCCCCCTCCCATCTCTTTGCTTATTATGCCAGTGGGCTTCCTTTCATAGCACTTTGAAAACTACAGAGGCCCAGGGTACTCTGGGGGCAGATTTTAGTCAAAGAAACAGTGGTTTGTTTTAACTCTTTGGTTCGCCAAGTGGGTTGAGAGCCAAAGAAGTGAAATAGTGGTCAGATACCTTAACACAAGTTAGGGGATCCGAGTCCTCCCCGCATCCCCGTGATTCTTAATCTAAATGTGAGGGGAGAGCTTCCTCAGGGATGCTTTATCAGAATGTGATGGACGTGGCTAAGGAGACCACATCTTTTCACAGTTGCCTTTAAGGGACTGTAAATTTCGACAATTATTCAGCCCAGTGCTCCCGGCACCTTTTGTTGGCTTATTAGTGCATAGAACAGCAGGGTTGTCACGGGAGGAAGAGCCCGTGCATTTTAATTAGCTCCGAAGACAGTGTGAGATAAAAGCTAGGGTTCTTGCCTCCTTTTGATTTCACAGGGGCTGATTAAGGATGCTATTGTGGGCTGAGCTGGCTTGACCTAATCTCAGTGACCACCCATTTAGGGAAGGGGAACGGCCCAAACTTGCTAGGGTTTTTTGAATGGGATTAGGAAAGCACTAATTAGCAAACCCCTGAAAGCCAGGGAGGCATGGGTAGGAGCCCCGCACCCTTCCCGAAGACACAAATGCAGCTGGCGGAAACCACCACCCATTGGACCACTGAATGCGTGCGGATTTTAGGCACTTGGTGATGCGTTTTCCATCTTTAATTACTTACCCATGAATAACAGCGTGAGGTTCCTCAAGCTGTACTTGTTGATTAAATAAATACTTCTGGCCTAAAGAGAGATGTCAGGACCTGAAGAGTAACTAATGTGGGTAAAGAGGTCTGCAAATAGAGAATACATTCAGGCTGCATTTGACCTCAGCTGGAAGGCGGGTGGGGCTGGGAATCCAACACACAGGACTTGAAACCATTAACTCTTTCAGTTTATGTACAGTCAGACATTAATTATCAAGATGCGGGGAAGACAGTCTCTTTGGGGAATCAGCACTCTTTCTTTCTCTTTCCATGCTTCCATGGAATCCTGCAGAATATTATGGAGAGAGCACAGGCTCTAGAACCAGCAAAACTAGACCTGGGTGGGAAATGCTTTGCTGCTAATTAAAGGAGGCATAGTACTTCCCGACTTTGAGTTTCAGGTGTCTGTCTCAAGATGAGAAGGCTAGTATGTATCTCATAAAGTCATTGTTAGGCATGGCATAATATGTATACTGCCATGAGTGGTACCTGGTGTTTAGTAAGGAGACCCACAGTGACTGTCGGTATTTCCATTATTAGTACTGTCATCATTATTTCTCAACATTTCAAACAAATGCAAGGCAGCAGTACCTAGAAGACTTGCAAATGGAAGACACCTGGTCTAGAAACTTTGGTCCGAAAAAGAGAGGATTAAGGTTATTTGGCTGAAACGCGATTGGGAGTTTCATACGATTTTCCCTTATCTGTGATCTCACCCCTACCTTGGTTGATTGATTGAATTGGCCACTAGATGGAAGCATATATTTTTATTGGTTTTATATCTGTAAATATGTAGGTCTTTGTAAATATTCATGTATCTAAAATCAAAATACCAGATTCAGAAACTGGAATTGCTAATTTTTGAAATCTTTAGAGCTAGATGAGGACTTCTTCTATACAGGAAAAGACAGCAAAAGTAATTTAAGATTCTGCAAATACATATGTGGGATTCATATTACATAAAGTTTATGGCTAAGGTGTTGGTAGTGTTTAAAAAAAAACTAGCAAGACACTCTGTCTTCCCAGTTTAGATAGCTCTTACAATGTACTTTTATTCATTTACATAGATTGGAACATCTTACTGTATAGAAGCTACAAATTTATATATAGCCATACCTTGAGATGTTGTGGGTTGGATTCCAGACCACTGCAATAAAGCAATGATCGCAATAAAATGATAATCGCAATAAAGTGAGTCAGAAATGTTTGGCTTCCCAGTGCATATAAAAGTTATGTTTTCACCATAGTCTGCTGAGTGTGCAATAGCATTTTGTCTAAAAAAATCAATATGCATGCCTTAATTAAAAAAAATACTTCATTGCTGACAGATGCTAATCATCCTTGAGCCTTCAGCCAGTTGTAATCTTTTTGCTGGTGGAGGGTCTTGTAAAAAAAAAAAAAAAAAAAAGGGAAAAAGCAGTATCTGTGAGGCGCAATAAAGCTAAGTCCCATAAAGTCAGGTATGCCTGCAATGCTAAGTACTTTCTCTCAGCCTAGAGGGACTGGCTACATGGAGTTTACGTTGCTGTCTGAGTAAAAAGTATAGTTAAATAATAGGTCTACTTTATTATTCCAGAGGACAAAGAAAAACGATTCAGAACTTTACAGGGGGAAGTCATTTCCTGCTAGAGTCCAGTCCCTTAAATTAATGATGTATTTCCAAGAAGAGTGAGTGAAGAAGAGGGGGGTGGGAGTGAAAAGGGGAATTTCAGGGAGAGGGAAGTGTGTGAATAAAGAACAAAGCATGTTTGCATGCCAGAGAGTAATCTAATTTTTCTAGATCTGAGGGGAATTGTGGGAATCGGGGCTTGAAAAGGTAGATTGAGGTCAGGCTGTGGAAGGGTTTAACTGACAGGCTAAGTGGTTTGGAATTTATCGTATAGACAACTGGGAATATCCAGCTTAAATGGCCACGGTCACTTTCAAGGAGAAAAGGAGTTAGTTTTATACCAGTCACTTTGTCTTAAAATTCTTAATCAGATCCTCTTTTCCAAATGCATGAAGCGTTTAAAGAAAAGAAAAGGACACTCGGTGTTAGGAAATACTGCTATTTTCATTGGTAAGATGTAATGGGGATATATCATAGACTTTCTGTAGTCCACGAAACGTACAAGGAGACCACACACCGTGGTCCTGAAGGAAACGTTGGAGCCAATCTCTCGTCTCCCACATTACCTGGGCGCTGTGATTAACCCCGTGGGGCTTTAATTGCTGAATTCATTCTTATTTTTCTTCCAGTGTAAGAGTAGATTCTGTATGAAGTGAAGAAAGGCTTTCAAAATGCATCACTGTATATAAAATAAAATCTGTAGATTCAATTAGAGGAAAGTAGAGAGTTAGCATACGATTTGGGTAGCGGTAAAATCGACCGCATGCTGATAGAGGAGGAGAGATGGAGGAAGACCAAGAGTTAGTTTCCGGTGGGTGATGGCTTCGGGGGCAAGATGAAGGCAGAACTGTGCTGCCATGTGCCTTAAGCAGCGGGCCCTGTGCAGGAAAGGGGGGCTACACGCGAACCCCGGGAGAAGATGGTGGTTCTGAGGAGTCTGTCGGTCAGTTTATGTCCCCAGGATCCTAATCATGAGGCACAGGGGACTCGCAGGTCTGGCGTGGGCATTGATTCTAATGACACTGATGATTGCGTGGCTCTGTCCCCTCTTTTTCCTCTTTCTTCAGGTGACCCTTCATGCCTCCACTTTGGGGTTCAGGGAAATCCTGAGTTCAAATCGCACAGTACAGAATGGAGCTCCGTTATTGTGCTGTCACCGTGGAGTCTCAGTGCGCCGCCCTCACCCTTAGCTCTTGGCCTGCAGCTTGCTCCAGCAGTTCTACTGTGTGTGTTCATCACATGGAATCTGGCCTTCTGTGTATGCTTAATCATGCCACCCTCATAGGAAGAACCAATTTTGATTAAATTTGGGATTTTAAAAAACTACAAAAATAGTAAAGAAATAGGCTGACATATATGTATATTCTTATGTAACTTATTTTAAGTATTTGTTGAGTAAAGGTCTTTTCTGCTGCCTTAGAGCAGGTGAAGTTCTCAGGAGCAAAGTTGAACATCCGGAAAGAATAGTGTGAGATGCCACATGGATATAGGAACATAATTATGTTCACCACTTGAGTGCTGGGACTTTTGCCTTTGCTTTTCTGTTGCTGAATACTCTGGGCTCTGGTAGAGGCTGACAAATTAATTTCTGTGTTCATATAGTTGCACATTTCAACAGTTCTGTGTTTCCTTGCATCCAGTTTTGCTGGCTGGAAATTGGTGACCTAAAAGTTTTAGCTTTTAAAAGAAACGTTCATTTGGAGGCTTATTTTTCTGTCAGACTATTTCACACTGTATTTTATTGAGTCTTCTCAGCAGTGACTCTTTTTTTTTCTTTCTTTTTAATCAGGAAGCTAAGGTTAAGAAAGGTTAAGAAACTGATGGTGCAAGTTGACATAACTAGTTAAAAGGCAGAGTTGGGACTGCCGAGTCCAAATTTTATTCTTTTTATCTGCTGTGCCCTCAACAGTCTCCCTGAAGTGGACAGGATGGCATGCTGGTTTTATCTTTATGAAACCACAAATAAAATTGTTGCGAATGTTGTTATTTTACCCGATAAAATTCCCCATATGATGCAGGCAGTGTCTTATCTTTCAAATTCTTGTTTAGGATACAGTCAGAAGCAACCAAAACAATCATTTTTAACTGACTTTTATTATCAGAGCTAGTCTGGAAGAGACTTAATTTAAATAGAACTCACTTCAATATGTTTATCTTACAGATGAAGATGTAAAAAGATGAGCTGAGTTTAGGAGACTTGTCCGAGATACCTCACCGTTTAGAAACACAACCAGCTCCCTTCATTCTCAGGCCACCTCTTTTTTCTGGGAGGCCCCGAATCCTGGTCTCATTGCCATGTTAATGAAAATTCTCATTTACATTAGAAGGGCCCCATACTCACCAGGGAAAATTACTAATCAAATTGAACTTTCTGGTTCTGATTTAATTTGGTGGCATTAGTAGACATGATCTTAGCCTCTTGGGAAAGAAATATTGGAAGCTAATTTGAACTCGACAAAATATAATTTAATATGAAATATACCTCGAGCAACCAAAAATATAAGTTACTGTATTTACAATAGGGACTTTTGATTTGGGGTACAGTCTATGTTTATCTTGGGTTATGAATAAATTCTCCCATGTGTCTTAAAAAAATAGGACTCAATATTGTTAGACTGTATTAGGTAAAAAAATAAGAAAGAAAATCGGCAGTGAGGCTTTGATAGGAAAACCATTAGATGTGATCTCTTCACCTGTTAAACCCAGCTGTCCCTTGTGGGATTTGGCTTTTGTGTTCTGAGAACCATTTCTATGAAAATCTAACGAGGAAACTCTAAACTGCTGGTGACAAGAGTAGCCTATTTTCCAGGCCATGCGGTAACCGGGATCAGGTATCCGAGTACGAATGCAAGCCTCTTTCTATTTTTCATATATTGAGTTTGGTGGCATTTTGTAAAACTATCTATCCCTCCCCCATTGCCAAGCTGACTAATCGACTGGTCTGTTGACACCATCTGTCTAAAGAATCCACAGCCGCGACCATGGCTTTTGGTTTAGTTTTCAAGAAGAACACATTCCATCAAGAAAGAAACCCCCTTTTTTTTTTAATTTCCTACATCTAAAGTTGTGAATCACATTGGAATTTCCCCTTTTTTCTTTCTTCTCTCTTTCACTTTTCAGTTTTTCTCATTTTTCCTTTGTCTAAATACATTCGTTCACGTTGTGTTTCCAACATGCTGAGTGCTGTGGATTTTAAAGATACACCAATAGGAATTGATACCTTAGCAGCTAAGTTGGCCCATGACATACACGTAATATAGGATGCCTGTAATGTCTTAAAAATTATTTATGGGTAACTTGTTTTTTAAAACAATATTCTGTAAATGATTCCATGTTTCTTAGAAATTAAAACAGCAAGAATGTTTTGTTAAGAAAAAATGCTTTTCTGATTTGGTGAATACTTTTAGGTAGTTCATCCCTTCAGTCGTATGAGTTTCTTTTAGACCTAAGTAGTCCAATACTGATTATGTGTTTATGAGAAAACTGTTACAAACACTAAACAATCATTGAAAAGGAAAAACATTAAAATAAACTGTATTTAAGTCGACTTCATGTTCACCTCAGACATTTTATATGTATGTTTGGAAGCATATACAACCCTGGGTGATTGCACATATTTTAAGACGTGGCTTTCAGCTTAAGCTGTTCATAATTTAGTTAGAAAAAAATACATGCCCAGGTGAAAAATGAAATATAATAGGCAATTTGAGTATTAGTTATAGATGACAGGATGTATCGTAGTATTTTTCGAAAGTCAAGGGGACATGGGATTGCACTGGCAAGGCGTCATGGAATCAGAGGAGGAAGTAGGAACTCGAAGGCACTTGGAGTGAGGTGATGTGTACGGTTTCTAGCAAGGTCTCCATAGTGACACAATCCCAGGGAGCAACGGCTTGATTTCATAGAGGGAAATTAATAGAGTAGGACTATTTAGTTGCAAGCAAAGGACACCCCTCAATAACAAGAGGAAGATTCATCAACTCATTTATTCTCATGCCGCAGAAAATGCGTTGGTGGGGTGTGACCTCAGCAACAAGTGGAACAAATACATGCCATCCGTGTGTTTGGGTTTTCTGTCCTCTACACCCTCTTGTGTGGTTGCTTCATTTTCCTACTTTACAGGCGTATCTTTTCCATGCAAGAGCAAACATGATGCTTGGCAGCTCGTAATCTAATAGCTTTTTCCTACCAGCTCTAGGTAGGAAAATCCCAGGGAAGGATTCCAGGGGACCTTATTAGTCAGGGGTGCGTTTCTGGACCAGTAATTAGCCTGGACCCTGTTCTCACCAGCGTTGTCTAGGAATGGAGCCTGTTTCCTGAAGAATGCACACAAACCATTCTGACCAATGACTCCCCAACTCTCACAAAAATACTGCCTCCATAGACAATTAATATGGAGCTGTAGAAAAATTCTGTTACTTAACAGTGGGGGAGGGGGGAATGAATGATTCTGATAATCAGTGAAAGATATCAAATCAAGGATGAAATTAGGAATGCCGCTCAGTGTTAAATTCCCTTACATGTGAGTGTTTTTATAATTTTAGGTAATACTTATAATTTAGTTAGCCTTGACCATAACGGTGCATGCTCTAACCACGATATTTTAATTAGAATATCATTCCCATAATAATTACATTATACATTTTTCCAAATGGAAAATTCTGATGCTGTATTAAGGTAAACATGCTGATCCATTCTACATGTTCACGAAAGAGATGATGTTATAATTGCACTGGTTTTCAAAGCACAAATGTGGAAGGAACTGTCTTGTTCATTTAGTTAGTAGACCTTCAAAGATATGCTTTTGACACTCATTGGGAAATGTTCAAAGTAAAGCTTTGTTGATGCTTTACTTTGGACTCACTCTATACTAGTCAGTGGTGGGAGAACTGACGCATCTGAGTAATGGTCATGACCGCTTGCTATGAATATTTATAAAAGGAATGGTTGACTAGTTTTTTAGATATTTTTAAGGTTTTAAAATACAGCACAAAGCATTCAATTTTTGCTTGTTTATTCCATTTCATTACCATAGAAACTCTTCTATTTGTCCTTTAAATCTGCAGGTTTTTTATTTCATTTTGTGTGAGGCAGGTTAGGGGGATACCAAGGTTTCTACCATTGGCATGGCCTCTTTAACTACCTGTTTCAGGTGTTTAGGGCTGACCCGTTTACCTGCGTCAGGACCGCTTTCTCTGTGCACTACTAGTTACATGCTGGTTTTTGTTTGTTTGTTTGTATGTTTGTTTTTATGAGCGGATGGTTGTCAAATGTTGATGTCTGAGCCAGACTTCAGAAGTACCATCAGAATCTCTGGGCTGAGTCTTGGACAGTTTTTTTTTTTTTTTTTAATAGCAAACTTCGCAGGTGATTCTCCTCTGCACCAGATCAGAAAATGGCTTTTTCCTCTTAATTCTGTTGTTGCTAATTCTGAGAATATCGTGATATATTTCTGCACATCTACACGGGCAGTGAGGGCCCAGCGGTATCAGGTGTGGTGCGAAGAGCTTTGCAATCAAATGACCTAGATGCAAATCCTAGCTGAATTGCTGATGAAATCATGTGGGTGAGTCCCTGTATTGTTTTTAGTTTCCTCTAGGCAAACTGGGGGTGAATAAAAAGCATTTATCCATTGTGGGTTAAATGAGATGAATTCTAACATTTCTAGAAGACAACTTGATTATGACCTCCGCAAAGACATTTTGGGGGGTTGTAATAATTTTTTGATCATGCTGTGACTATTGTGATTTTATGCTGTGATTTATAACTTTAATATTAAATTTCCTGGATACAAGTCATCCGGACTTCTGAATTTATTTGATTTTTAGATTTTGGGGAAGTAATACTTAGGCAACAATTATGCTTTTAGGTCCTTAAAAGTGTAAAGGAATCTCACTTTAATGTACCTTGAAGATGAGAGGGATGATGATGGTTTGGAGTATGAAGGTTAGGCCTTAATCATAGAAGAGCTGTCACATTATCATGTAGAAAATCCTTTGGCCTATTTACTCAACGTCAAAGGAGGAAAAGCAGAGGGAAATCGGCATCTGACGAGTATATCCATTATGTTTGATGCACAATTTAATAATTTTTCTAAATTATTTAATCTGTGAAGGAGATGTCATTACCAATTCCTAAAAATCACTGATGTCTGAACTTTGTTCATTCAAGCATTATTTAGGGACTGTAAAAAGAGAAAAATATTTTATTGAGGTGGTTAGTGTGTAATTTACTATTTTTCTTTTCCTTTACTGATTTTTTGGCTCTTCTCTGTATCCCTGTTTTGATTAAAAAAAGAAAAGCTCTAAAATATAGTGACCTAATACCCATGTATAGGTCATGTCCTTTCCCCCAGGGATCCCAAAATAATTGCATTTTAAAATTCACAAGTTTCCAGTGAAAAGCATATCTAGTTTTAGTTATCTGCTTGTCTTTGTAGGACGTGTTTTTCACTCACACCAAAGAATTTTTGGCAGTGTTCAATAATAGCAGTTTAACTCTGCCAACATAGGATACTTGAGTTGTTGTTTTTAATGTTATGTGCAACGGAAAAGTTAAGTTTGTGTTCACGCGATCGATTTTTATATAAAATAATCAGTTTCATGTGTTCAGCTTTGGGTTTTTGGGAAGACGAACCTTAGAAGACGTGAGGGCTTATGGTCTGCACGCAGGATGCTGCCACGCCCTTCACCACGGGGGTGGGGGTGGGGGTGGGAGAGGCTGTTCTGCACAGCGCACACCATTGCCTGTCACCCTAACGTGGTGGCGTGTGAGTGCCCGGGAAGGGGGACACACCCTACATGTATTTGATTCTGCTAATGTTACAGGCATTTTCAAATACCCTGATCTTGATCGGGAGGCGGTATGTCATGGCCCATCCTACTCTGCTATCATGTTTCTTTCCATCCTGTTTCCAACATTCTGTGCCAAGTAATTAGCAATGGAATCGATGTGCATTTCAAAATAGTCACTGCGGGCAGGACATTTAAGTTAGGTATTTCTTTCTGTTTGTAGGCTTGTAATGCTATGCTCTACAGCATTCTGCTCCATACTTTATGGAGATAGAAACCTGTTTTCAATATCCAAGCTTCCTGTAATGACAGTAGTTATAATTTTATTAGCATTTTTTTGACTTGGGGGAACAAAGCTGAGAGGAGTTCAGTAATGTTTTAAAGCAAAGTTTATAGTTTATCAATCACAACTGTCTTCTTACATTTTATAACATGTATTTGTGAGCATAACAACAGTTACTTAGTTTCTGCTTGGTGCTGGTAAGATGTTGAGATCCCCTTACGTGCACCGTGGCTTCACAAAATTCAGACGATTCCAACTTTTTCTAGGGTCAGACAGGCTCACGTAATTTATGGAAAATTAGACCTCAGACCAGGTACTGAACCATTCCGAGCTCCATTTCTTCATCTGTAAATGTTTAAGAATTGAAATGGCGTGGATATTCATTAAGATACAATACATCAAGTCCCGGCACCCAGCAATGCCTATTATAAAATTCGTTTTTACATACCTTTTATCAGGAATGAAATGAATCTAAAAATCATTGGCATAGCATGTGAATAAAACATTTGTCAGACAAGAAAAATGCATTGCACTTCACATAATGTAAAAACTCATACCGGGGTGATGTTGAATGGACCTATAAACAGCTCCTAAAAAAGAAATAAAACTGTAGTTTGGCTAAATTTGATCCATTAGTTTCTTCTAACAGATTTATTTATTATGATGTGTAAGCTCAATTTTTTATTTTAAGTTTTAAAATAAATTTATTGGGGTAACAGTGGTTAATAAAATTATGTAGATTTTAAGGGCACAATTCTAAAATACATCATCTGTATGGTGCATTGTGGGTTCACCACCCGAAGTCAAATCTCATTGTAAAAATCCATGTTTTGTTTAAAAGTGTATTCCTGCAGTTACCATAAAGCATCTTGCCTTCCATATTATGACTTGTAGACTTCACCTGAGTATCTTGCAGGTTTTCTATGAGATCCCCATGAGGTTGTCAGGTCAAAGTGGTTCCCCTCAAGTTAAGTCCTGTGGCCTGTTGAACAACAGTCAAACTTTCAGAAAATCTGCTGGTAGTTTTAAAATAGGACTTCAAAAATAGATTGTCTTTACCATGAAATATTATTTTCCCTCTACCCATGGTTTCTCAGAGGTAAATAGACAAGTTTATTTGCTTATCACTCCAATCCCAAAATGCTTTGCAAGTATGTGATGTGGGTATCTAAAAGCACGTCAGCTTCAGAAGAATTTTGTATGTAATACCGGTCAGTTTGAGAAAATAAAAAATTTGTTTTATTTTTTTATATTAATAAATTTTACCACAATGTAAGAGGCGTTATCATAATTTTTTATATGATGATCAGGAACCAGGCTTGGCGTAGACTAATAAACTAATAACCCAGCTTCAAGGATGGGAGGAGTGAGGTTGTGGGCAGGAGTGACTGGGTCATCGCAGTCCAGCCATCGGAGGGTGGCCTGGTGGGGAGTCATGTGCCCTTAGATAGCCCCTGACCAAGGAGGGTTGTGCGCTAGGGCCCCTGCTCCCATCGACAACCAACAATAGGTTTTCTGTATTGATGTGTTTGTTTCCGTTTTGTTTGTTTGTTTGTTTTCTTCTTTAGATGCCACATATAAGCAAAATCACAGTGCATCTGTCTTTCTCAGTCAGACGTACTCCACTCAGCACAAGACCCTCCGGGTCCATCCATGCCCCAGGAGATGGCCAGAACCCATTCCCATCCATGGCTGAGCAGTAGTTCATTGCACATACATGTGTACCACCTCCTCCTACCCATTCATCCTTCCACGACCCCCAGGCTGCCTCCACATCACAGCCATTGTAAACAGTGCTACGAGGATGCACACGTCCCCTCAAGTAGAGTTTTGGGTTTCTTTGGATAAGTACCCAGAAGTGGGTTTACTGGGTTTTCCTTTGTCTTTTGTTAACAGCCTTTGTTTTATTTTTTGTTTTGTTTTTTTTTTTTAATATGTGGGTAGTTCCCTGGCTGGGAATCAAACCCCGGCCTCAGCGTTGACAGTGCCAAAGCCTTAGCCACTACACCACCAGGGAACTCCAACAGCCTTTGTTTTAAAGTCTATTTGTCTGATGTAATAATTATTTCTACCCCGGCATTTTTGTTTTGGTGGTGGTTTCCCTTTTCACAAAATAGCTTATACCCATCCTTTGCCTTTCCGTCTGTGTGCCTTTCCATCTAAAGTGAATCTCTTGTAGGAAACATAAGTAAGGGTCTTGTTTTCTTATCCATTTAGCCACCCTGTTTTGATTGGAGCATCTATTCTATTTACATTGAAAGTAATTGTTGACAGATATGTAGTTACTGCCATTTTTTCCTTCCTTCCTTCCTTCCTTTCTTTCAGAATTCCCTCTGAAGATTCTTTGTAATTCTGGTTTGGTGGTGATGAACTCCTTGAGCTTTTTCTTGTCTGAGAAGCTCTTTATCTATCCCTCCATTCCATGTGGATGTAAAGTAAAGCATGGTAATAACTTATGTGTAGTGCCAGGTTCGTACTAGACTAGTCAGCAGGATCACTTCTGAAATTATGTAAGCGAATAACCACTACGCTGTACACCTGAAATGAATATAAAAAATGAATATAAAAATGAATATAAAATGAATATAAAATAATAAAGGAGGGAAAGAGGTGAAGGGGAATAAGAGGTTCAGATTTCCAGGTATAAAACAAAGTCATGTGGATGTAACAGCATAGGAAATGTAGTCAGTATATTGTGATAGCATGGTATGGGGTCAGATGGTTGCTGGACTTCTCATGGTGATCACTTCTTTAGGTATATAAATGTTCAATAACTATGATGTACCCCTGCAACTAATATAATATTGTATGTTAGCTGTATTTTAATAAAAATCTTTAAAAAAATAGTCATTGAGAAGGGGAAGGGAACTGGACACCTAGCAGTTATTACCTATGTGGCCAGCCCCCTGCTGGGTGCATTACATTTGTCCTTCTTAACAGTCCTGTGAGGAAGGAATTTTCATTCCAGTTTCTTATAATTTTACAGATGAGGAAATTGAAAATCAGAGCATGACACTGCATAGACGTACTTAACAATTTGTGTGGATTTAAAGCTGTAGACTAAAGAGTTGGGTGTCATAATCAAGGCAGATAATTCGTTTCCTATAGGACCTACAGAGAGACGGATCTAATAAAGTGTAGAATTTGTCTAGGGAAATAATATATTCTCCAGTTGTTTCTACAGAATTGGAGTGCTACCAAAATGTTACTTAATAGATTCCCATGTTTTTAAATTAAAACACTGTGTTTTCATATTAGATCTCCTTAGTTAAACCGTACAGATTCATATTTCATATTCAAGAGACATGGTGACTGAACTTTGTAATGGAAACACAAATGGATCAGGTGTTCTCAGACTTTAAGGTCATCTGAATTACTTCTGGTGCTTGTTAAACATAGATTATTAAAAGGCTCGGTTTGATAGATCAGAAGTTGGGGGCCCTGACATATGAATTATTAACAAAATCCCACCTCTCTAGCTCACTTTGATGCTCCCCAGCAGTTAAAATCCTTGGATAGAAATTATGATTTTTACTGTGATATTCGAATATATCAATGTTTAAGAGCCATTGGTATAGGTTTTCAATTTTCCTCTTTGTATTTATTTTCACTTAACAATAGATTAGGACTGTAGCCACCAGTTGCATGTCACTATTTAAATGAAAGCTTTTTCTTTTTCCTTTTTTTTTTATTGTAAAGCTTACTGGAGTGACATTGGTTAGCAAAAATTACATAGGTTCCAGGTGTACAATTCTACATTGCATTGTCTGTGTGTTGCATTATGTGTTCACCCCTGAGAGTCAGTTTTAAATGAATTAATTGAAATAAAAATGAATAAAAGTTGAGTTTCAAGTGCTCAAAAGCCTCATAAGGCTGGTGGCTACTGTATGAGAGAGAGCAAATATAGAGCATTTTAATCATCGCTGCAGAGTTCTCCTGCAGTACACTGGATTAGAATGTAGGAATAATGAGATTGGTCCTATTGCAATTTTTATGGTATTGGGGCTTGTTTTGTTTTTTTAGGTTGCCCTTTATTACATATCATTTTCTTTAAGTAGGAACAGACATTTTCTTTACAAAAAATAGTTTTCGTATTAAAAATTACTTCTAATTAAATAAAAAAACGCATGTCTATTTTTTTCTTCATTGTTTGAAAATAGTCAACATGCTTAAAGAAGGTAAATTACTGCGATGGCTCCTACTTGTACTTCAAAGTGTAATCTAATGAGGACTCTTTATGTACATGGGATTTTCCCACTAAAAAAATTTTCCCAAACATTTTTTATTGTTATCAAAGGAGCAGGAGTGGCCTCAGTGTTTTATCACTTTATCAAACAGGTATAAAAAAGATCTGTAAAAATGAAACTAAGTGGTCTAAACAACCTTCAGGGTTTGTCCTAATAATGCTACATGATATCAGCTTATTGTCTATATCATCAAAAACCTTTCTTTTTTTATTGAGGTATAATCCACATGTGAAATAATATTAGTTTCAGATGTACAACATAATGATTCAATATTTGTATATATTGCATAATGATCAACACAGTATGTTTAGATGTCATCTGTCACCATACACAGAATTTTTTTAGGACAACTTCTAAGATCTACTCTTTTAGCAATTTTCAAATATGCAACACAGTATTATTAACTATAGTCACTATGATGGACATTACATCCTGTTGACTTATTTATTTTATACTTGGAAGTTTGTACCTTTCATCAAGAATTTCTGCATAAAATGGGCACGGAATGTAGCATTAAATCTTAAATGTCATTATGTTAGTTTGATGACATTTTCCTGATTATATTGAATATGATAAATTATCAAGTGAAATTAATTTCAGAAAGCATTGATTATACTTTGAAACATAATTCTTGAAAGCTTCATGGAAATGGGATGGAAAGGAAGTCTGCATTTAAAAAGTATCATCTGTTGAGTTTCAAGTTGTTTTTTTTTTTTTTTTTTTTTTTTTTTTAAATTCATTTTTATTGTTAGACTTATTGGGGTGACATCTGTTAGCAAGGATTACATAGTCAAGTTGTTTTTTAAAAAGTCTTGGAGTTCTATCACATTTAATATATATGTTGGTTTATCGTGTTGATTTCTTTCTCAAAGTTAAAAAGAAAAAAGAAAAAAAGAAACATGAGCTGGTTTTCTTTTTGCCCTTTACGTCCCAAGCTTTAGAACCTGTAGGGCTGAGTTGTGTGAATTCTTACTTCATAAGGCTTCCTGAATTTTTCAGTTCTTTTTTATTTTCATTAGTTTTGTTGCCTCACACCTGTATTTTGTGGGTGATTATCTTATCAGTTCCTGGGTCTCTTCCCACAGTTTTCATCCTGCCTAGACCTGTAAGCTCCTAAACGATATTTTCATCATGTTATTTTACTCTTCAAAATCTTTTTAAGAAGTTCCTTGTTGCTAATAGGCTAGAATCCAGAAAGCTTTCTTGAACATTTTTAGATCTCTGCAACTTGGCTAAGGCAAGCATTTCAGCTTCCTTTGTCCACTAGACTTAGGCTGAACCCTTCATCCATACCACGCTGGGCTGCTTGTTGCCACATCATTCTCTGTTCCTCCACTTAACACCCCATTTGAAACGTCTTTTTCCTTTTATCTCTGCTTATCTCATGGTTATGGGTTGAATTGTGTCCCACAAAAAATTGTCCAACCTTAATCCCCAGTATCTGTGAATGTGAGATTATTTGGAGATAAAAATCTTTGGAGAGGAGCAAGTTAAACGGTGGTCATTAGAGTGGCCCTTAATCCAATAAAGGTATCCTTAGAAAAAGAGGAAATTTGAACACAGAAGCAGAGACGTAGGGAGAATGCCAGGTGAAGGTAAAGGCAGTTGGGGGTGAGTGATGCAGTGGAAACCAAGAAACTTCTAGTAAACTGGGAAGGAAACAGAGGAGATTCCCCCTCAGAGCCCTCAGAAGGCACTAACCCTGGCGACGTAACCTTGGACTTCTAGTCTCCAGAACTGTGAGACAGTGAGTTTCAGTCATTACAGCTGACCTGTTTGTGATACTCTGGGGTGTGAACCTAAGAAACCGACACATCCACCTTTTTGTTGTGTATTACGTTTTGTTGTTTGCATTAATGCCTCAGTTCAAGAATCTGATGACCTTTTCCATGGATGGATCTCCTCTCTATTAAAAGATATACATATTCATAAACATAAAACTCCCGATAATTTCAGGAGCAAAGAACCTCTGATCAACCTAAATCATACCCAGCCCTCCATAGCCAATCAAAATCACATGTTCTATGAGGAAGCAATCTGCCCACTTCCCTTAAATTTTGGTTCTTATTTCTCCTTTGACATTTACTCTGTAATCACATATTTCTTGGACTTTGAGGTTTTCAACATATGTGAGCCCCTCCCGACTTGGAAAAGTTAATCTTTCTCAGTCCTGAACTCCTAGGTTGTAAGGATTTGGAGGATAGGGTTAGTTCAACAATATTACAAGTTAATTGTATATACAGAGGGTGCCAAAAACCCTGTACACGTTTTAAGAAAGGCAACAACTGTATTAAAAATTGTAATACTCAATATATACTAATAACAGAAGATGAGTACAAGTCATGTTTGACTTCTGCAGTTACAGGAGGTGCTCAAAGTGGTCACCATCAGTGCCCAGACACTTCGGATTATGACGAGCTTAAAATGTGTGTACATTTTTTTGGCATCTTTTATGTGGTACGAGGAGATCACCTGTTCACAATTCCTAATAAATGCCTGGAAAATACAAGTGCTCAGTACTTAGTGTCAGCTACTCTTATTTCTTTTCTTAATAATATCGATGTGTGCTAAAATTTTTTCAACAGAAAATAACTTCAACTTCCTGCCTGGGTGAGGGGAGATTTGTAACAACAGGTGTTGCCTCACTCAGCCTGTGCTGAGTCAACAACAATGAACAGTGGGTATGAAAAGTGTTTTAAAATGAGAAGCAGTGTTGCATGGCAATGCCAAGAAAGGACTATAAGCTCTGGAGTTTATAGCTTTGAATTTCATTCTGAGCTCTCTATGAATTATTTTGGAGGTCTTCTGTCATATGATACGATATTGTGCAAATACGATATGTGTGCAACCATCTCTGTCTGCATTACTTGGGAGATGATTGTGCAAGTTACTTTCCCTCTAAGCTTACTAAAACTCATTTTAAAAAGTAAAGCTAATTATCCTTGTTTCTTGTGAAGATTAGAACTTCTTCTAAGACTGTCGTTTTTTTATACCCCAATGCACGCCCAGAGAAATTTGCACCCACTTTCAAGAATTCACAAACACTTTGAAACACATCCTGAACAGGCTGAGAACACTTTTTAAGTCTCTTTTATGACAGGGTTTGCTCTTAGCCTCTTGTTTATTGGATTCAGAACAGGGTCCTGGTTTTGGCTACAGGGGATTTTTGTTGTCAGCTTTAATCAGGTATTTTCAATCTGTTGATTAGTTTTCTTTTGTTTAGAAAATGTGAGGATTGACAGATTTATCTGTTCTTATTCCAGCTTCAACATGCTATATTAATAGCCTCATTTTGTGGATGAAAAACCCAGTAACGGAGTTTTTAGGGGGTGGAAATTAATGGGCCTAGGAGAAAAGCCCAAATATTGTGATATGAATCTAGTACCTTCTCTCCTCCCAACGGACTTGTACACCCAAAGTATTTTTTTCTAGTTTTTCTTACATTAATGTGAGAATTAAAAAAAAAAAAGAAAGAAAACTCTGGTCTTTGCAGTTCAGTCTTATATATTTTTAATTTTTTTTATTGTTAGGTTTATTGGGGTGACATTGATGAGTAAAAATTACACAGGTTCTGGGTATACAATTCTACAATACATCACCTGTGTGTTGTGTTATGTGTTCATCACCCAGTGTGAGTTCTTTCCATCACCATATGTATTTGACGCTGGCTCCTTCCTCTCCCACCCTCTCCTCCATACCCTCAGATAACCACTAAACTATTGATTGTTTCCTTGAGTTTTTGTTTCTTTGTTGCTTTTAGCTTTGTGGTCCACAAATGAGTGAAATCTTATGGTTTTTTGTTTTTTCTGTCTGGCTTATTTTGCTTTGCATGATGGTTTCAAGGTCCATCCATGTTGTCATAAATGGCCGTATTTCATCTTTTTTATAGTGCAGTAATATTCCATTGTGTGTGTACTGTTTTACTCTTGTACAAGGTAAACAATTGCACTCTTTTACAGCAGCATAGCTTAGTGGTGAAATGCCCAAATTCTGGAGCAGAATGCTGGGATCTGAATCTCTGTTCCATCACTTGGTCCCTGTGAAATCTTGGACTAGTGGCTTACTGTGCCTCAGTTTCCTCAAATACAAATTATAGATAATAGTAGTGCCTGCCTCAGAACATTTTGAGGATTAATACAGCTAATAAATTGAAACATAAATATAGTCAGCTATTGTTCCATTTGACATTTAATAATGAAATAATTATAAAAGTCTTGGTTGTGTCCTTTTGAGACTTTGAGAAAACACCATTTTACTGTCTGTATAAACATCTCAATAGACCTAAGTAACTATGTAGAACTGTCAAACCAAGTGATGATTCTGTAGGTTATACACAGTGGCAGTGTATTGAGACCATCGCCTGCGCATCTTATGCTCCATAGAATTTGATTCATCTTTCTCTTTTCAAACTATTTTTCACATGAAAAATCTTAAACACTTATAGTTCTGTAGAGCTTCTGCACTCCTTTTTTTGGTTGTCACGTTTGCAAAGAGGGATACTTTAATCTTGAAGGCCACAGAAGTATTGCATATAACTACGAGTGTATGGTATGAATAATCAGAGAGAGGAGATTTGCTACAGATGCAGTTAAGATGGCCTTGTGTGCATTATGGCTCAATATTGTAATGAGAGGAAATGAGAACTCTAGAAATTGGCATAAGCTTCACTTTGGCTTTGCATGCGAACATATAGTGTATTACCATGGTTAGAGTGATGCAAAAACAAACAAAACATAAGAAATAATGTGCTTATACTTTGCCAAGTGAAGGGAAAAACCAGTAAAAATAATAAATTCCTTAAGTATTTTCTTTATCATGATTTGTTTTTTACTAGCATCCTTCCATAATCTCATGTTAGTCATGCATATCTAAAGCAATGATTATATAAAAAATATACACATACACATGTACATGTGAGGGCGCTCCGGAAAGTGTCCAGCCACATGATATAAAAAATAAAGGCATTTGTGGCTGAATTTTTTTCCCAGACAGCCTTTGTATCCCTGTTTGCATTGGCAGATATTTCATTTTAAGAATACTATACTTATGATTAGACATTTTTAAAAATGAAGATTTTATATTTCTTTGGAGCAGTTTTAATTTCCCAGCAAAATTGAAGGGAAGGTACCCTACTCCCTCACATGCATAGAGTTCCCTCATTATGAATATCTCCCACCAGAGTGGTACATTTGTTACCATTGATGTATGTACATTGTCACATCGTTATTACCTCAAGTTCATGGGTAATGAGACCATCCAGGAATTTTCTTTCACTGAGATGCACTTTCTGTGTATTAAGCCTCAACCACTATATTGATACAGATCTCTTGTTCTCCATGTTACTCTTAAGAGGTTTTTAGACATTTTGTATTGTTAGTTGACCACATAGTTGAATCTGTAAAACCTGTAGCATGTCCAAAATACAGATTTGTGGCTGGTTCATGTCTTTCTTCTCTTTGAGCTTCTCAACAAGCTCTTGAAGGGCGGGCTGTCAATTTGTAGCATCCATGTATAATCACAGAGCAATTACGCAATAAGCGCTTGACTTGAAATAATTGTACTTTCTTGCATCATTTTGGATTATTTTCCTCTTTGACCTCTACTGTTTAACAATGATCATTCTCATGGTTAAGAATTAAAACACATAAAGAAAACAAACAAATGGAGAATTGTTGACTATAATTTCGCTCTTTGCATTGGATTTCTATCTGTATTTCCACACTAGTTAAACAACTCTATACTTACATTAAAACTGAAAACAAAACAAAACATCACATCGGATAGCAATGTGGTCATTCCTTTTCTTTATACACTTTGTCTTTCTTAAGTAAGCTTTCTTTCTTACTTGCCTAATAAGTTGACTAAGAACTGCTGTTTTCTTTTTTTTTTTTTTTGCTGACTATTTTCTTCACTGTAGTTTAGGATGTAATGCGTTGTTCATCTTAAAAAGTTTATATCTTAGGGCAATTTAAATATACTTTTTTATTATTTTGTTTTTTAGTAATTGCGGTACCAGTTACCATGATGGAAGTTTTTGGATGGGTTATTATTCTTTCAGTTCATCATATATGACTTTTAAAGGAAAACCAGGCCACCAGCCATCCTGACTTGACGGAAGGAGACTTTCATGGCTAAAATTGGGCAGGCCATGGTTAAATCAGGTTGAATTGGTCAACCTAGAAGATCCCTGTATTTAATGAGAATGAGTTAATTTCATCCTATTAATTTTGTCTACATCAGTCAATGACAAATACATAGATTTTCCTGCATACTTTTATTGACAAGTTGTGTTCAAAGAAAGAGTTACCTATTACCATTTTCACGGTAAGGGTACCAGTTGGAAAGCACTTCTCGGGTCTCTGTTCTGCAACAATGCCATATCTCATTATCTCATAGAGCAACATTTAAAATTATTTATGCTTCTGAATTACATGTTTAAACTGTGGAGTTGTTTGGCTAATAGATGAATAAGAATTAAAACTTGAAGATGTCCTGAGAGTAGAATTTAAGTTGTTTGAAGAATTAACACATGTTTACATGTAGGTTTTTAGTTTAAAATTCCTTACAGGGTATAATCCAAGATGAAAATATGCGTTTGACTAGGTATCGGTATCTTAGAGGAAGATTTTTATTAATAGCATGAAGGCACAGATAAGCATATTTTAAAAGATGATATAACTATGAATGTGACATAAGAAAAAAACAGATATTTAACAGTATATGCATGCCCAATTTCCAAATCTATGTATTAAAGGATTATAGAGTATTTAAAAATACTATGTTAGAAGGGCGATATTTTTAATTAAAGTACCAGAGAACTCTAAGCTGTAGATGAGAATGTTGAAATTCAACATTTTTAGCAAGGTGTCAAAATGATTTTGGAATTATTAAAATTTTTTAAATCTTTAAAGCAATTGATTTTTGAAGATATGTATTAACCCTTAAAAATTTAAAAAACACATTGGTCCCCAAATTGCATAACTGAGATTATATATTAAGGAAGTAATTTTTAATATGTGGACAAAAGTTTATACACAGTGATGCTAAACCTTAAATTTTGATAATACTAAAAATTTGGAAATAAGTGAATTTCTCACAAGGAAGTTCAGTTAAATTAATTATAACACATTAATATATTTTTTCATACATATAATATTATGTCGTAAGTTCTTAGTGAAAGAACAAAATAATAATAAGCAAAAATTTAATTGTAGAATCTTTCATATGTAGAAGGTGGTAAAATAACACAGGAAGAAAAGATATTAAAATAATAGCCTTGGTTTTCTCTGTAAATATGTAGGAATATAAATAAGTATTGTATTACTTATTCTTTACTTTCTACATTTTCTATAATGTATTTTTATTACTTGTTTTAATTTTTATTAAATTAATTGATTTTTGAGGTGCTTGTTTTTAGTGTCGGTTAATTTTTCAGTTTAGTATAGTTGGGACAGCAGCTCAAATTGTATTGTTATACTTCCTAACCTTGGAAGAAAATTTGAAATTTTCTTCTTATTTCTTGACTGAGTCATTTTGTAATTGGAGAATAAGTGAATTAAATGTTATTTTATGTTCTTTTGAAGTGTATTCTTGCTAGTATACGGTAGCCATATATATTTTTAATATTTTTAATACATGGTCATATTAAATACTGTGTTATTACTTAAGTAGTTTCTATTACTTAAGTAGGTTCTATTACTTAAGTAGTGAGACAGTTCTGAATAGTTGTGAACATACACCCTGGAGCCCAATTACCTGAGACCATGGCCCAGATCTATCAAATGCTCACTGTGTTACCTCAGATAAATGACCTATCTTTACTATCTTTCAATTTTATCTTCTGTAAAATGAATTAGTAATAACATTCCAGTTATTTTTTGTGATAATTTAACAAATTCATGTGTTTAAAACACTTAGAAAATGGTGTGATGTATAGTAAATGCTACAGAACTCTTTGCTAGTATTATTGTAGCAGTAGTTGAAATATTAAAAAATGGTGCAATTTCAGAATTCTCAATAACATGGGAAATATGAAGACTGTCCGGAAAATAGCCAGCTATAATGCCTCTAGTTCTCCTTTTCCATGGCTGGATACTTTCTGGACAGCCCACCTATGTGTCACAATAGGTTCCACCTCTAGTTAAGTGGTTTTCAAACTTTAGTGTACCTTAAAACGACATTGTGTACCCGTGAAGTACCAGCTGCAAGTCCTTATACCCAAAGAGTATGACTGTAGGTCAGGGACCACTTAATTACACTTTTAACCACATCCTGGTTTTTCTAAAGCAGAAAAATAAGCCAAGTAAAGAATACTTAGAACTCAGAGAGTTCTCTTAAGTATGTAAAGGAGGATTACACATGGAGACACGGCTTTCATTTGTGGTTAATACGGTAGACTCTCGATTAACTGGAACTCAAATAGCTGGCACATTCTAGCAGTTTTGCCGGTTGCTTGAGATTTTGCCGGTTACTTAAGTTCCGGTTAACACAGAGTCTACTTACATCTATCTGGCATCTACCCATCCCCATGGGTGCCGGTTACCTGAGAGTCTACGGTGTTAAAACTACTTTGGAAAGGTTACACTCCAGTTTGGCAGACCTGTGCCTGATATTTTAGGAGACTATTTTGATGAGACTATATTTGTCTCTGAAAACATCTACATGGAGTTTATGCATACATGTAGTAAATAAAATATTTATTTCAAAAGAAAATTACTCTTTTTCAAGTGACCATATTACATGAAGTTCTACAATTAATAAGGGAAAAAACAAACAAACAAAAAACAACCAAAAAAAAATAAACCAAACCAATCCTTATTATCTCATTTCTCTACATCTCAGTTTTTGTTTCATTGTTAGCAGAAAGTTAGAGAATTACCCATTATGTTGAGATATTCTGCCAGTTATTAAAGGCTGAGTTTGAGAAATGCAAGTATATTTTGATAATATAATTTAGGCTTAATTGGTTGTTAACAAAAAGTCTCAGAACTGCTCAAATGTAAAGTGAAAAATAATTTAAGGATAAAAAAAAATATTTTCCTGGGCAGCATAGACCAGAAATTACCTTGTAATGGTATTGAAGATAAGTAAAATAATTAGGTCTATTTGCTTCCTAAAGAGAAGAGGCAATTATACCTGTTAATCGTTTTAAATCCATCCAGTCTTTGAACTCTAGTGATCACAAAGGACATGACCGAACAGCTATGTGCCTCGGGGTTTGTGGCCTCTATTCATTTAGTCTCATACAGATTTTCCACCTTTCCAGGAAAATTTATTTTTGGTAGAAGACGTTTGCTTTCACTTGCTCTGTGTTGCATTCAGTCCATGTGCTTCCACAGATTCTAGCTATGTTTTGTATGCATAATTCTCTTACGTTTGTTTACTATTGTTTATGTGTGTGCGCCCACAAAAAAGTTGAATGTTGGTTAAGAGGTATTTTTTAAAATTCATTTTTATTATTAGACTTATTGGGGTGACATTTGTTAGCAAGGATTACATAGGTTTCAGGCATACCATTCTATAGTGCATTGTCAACTTGTTGAAGAGGTATTATACATGCATATATGTTGTTCAAGTGTACTCAGTGTCACCTGAGTATCATTCACATTAACTTTGCATCTTTATTTTAATCACGAGAGGGACAGAGGCAGAGACAGAGAGGTGCTACCGTTTTTGTTTTGTTTTTCATTTGCACTCTGGCATCACCTGCAGCCAGCGCAGACCTGGTGCAGTGTGAGTACTTATTACCTGTTTGCTGAGTGAATACATGAATGCTAAAGAGTTAGCAAAGGTCGAATTTTATTTTCTCCATTCTTTGCAAGAAAATTGGTTGGCTTTCACATTTCTAAAATGCAATATTTTATTATGAAAATAATACCAGAACACTATAAAATATCTAAACTATCCATTTTCAAACGTTCCTAAGACATCAGCTCTTTAAGATTCTTTTTCTATCTTTTTCCTAGGTCTCTTTCTCTCAGTCTGTCACTTCCACTAGAAATGTACAGTTTATGACTCTGTTAATCCTTGTATTGCTACCACACATGATACTGTTTGTGTATGGGTTTCAGTGAATTTAGAATTAATTTTGAAGAGAGCTCCTCCTTACTTTGGCTCCAAAGGCTGGTATCTGCAAATGGCTTCCGAGTTCCCTTCCACCGTGAATGTCTGCTTCCCAGAAGTAAGGATTACCTTTGCGTTCTCTTGAACTCAGTGGTACATGGATACATGTAGGGTCTCCCATTGTTTTCTTTTTCTATTATCTGATCATTCATTCAGTAAATGCTTGCTGAGTACCCCCTGAGTACTAGGTGCTGCTGTAGGTGCTGGAGATGTACAAGTATTTCAATTCTGGTCTATTTAGTGAATACACCCAAGTATTTCAATAATATTGATGCTTACTAAACAAAATTGATTTGATGGCTCTTTTCAAAATTATAATTAACCCATCATAAAATAATGATGAAAAGTATATATTTCCCTTTTAGAGTTGCATTGACATACAAAATGATAAATGCATATCGACAACATATTACCATGATTTAAAAATCTCAGAAAAAAACGAGTTCCCTGGTGGTGTAGTGGCTAAGTCTCCGGTGCTGTCAAGGCTGCGGCCTGGGTTCGATTTCCAGCCAGGGAACTACCCACATAAAAAACAAACAAACAAACAAAGAAACAATAAAAATCTCAGAAAAAGTGATACCAACTTCTATTCCAAAAGAAAAGAAAAAATCCAAGCCTATCTGCGTAAGGAGAGAGAGAGAGAGAGAGAGAGAGAGAGAGAGAGAGAGAGATCACAAATCAGAGTGCCAAAAATTTGCTATAGAATTAGGATAATTTTTTGAATTTCTTATCTTTCTGGATCAAAAGTTGTATATGAATATGTTATTTTATGGATGATGGGTTTCTCCCATTAGATCTACTACACATAGCTTTTTTTGGACTGAATTCTTTACTTACCCATTTAGAAAATAAAGATTAGTGAGTAGATTTTTAGTTAACATTTGGAATGCCCTTTAAGTCTGCATATCTTGAACAAATCTGCCTCCCAGCATTCTTTATTAGGGTGCCCCTTAGAATCTGTGAGAACTAAATCTGAGGTACAATGAAAGGGAAATGGGGAAGATACAAGGAAGGTAAAATGACAGCTTGCTAATGTGTAAATAGATGAGTTTCTTTAGAAATTCTTGCTCATGTCAGAAGTACGGTTGGTTTAAAAATGAATGAAGTTGCCTGCATTCCTATAGGGATTTCTCAGTAATCCTTTAAAAGGCTGTTTTAGGTATTTTCTTTTCCAGGATAATTGTCTGATCCTTAAAATTGCTATTCCATACTCCATCTTGCAGACATAACTCATCTAGATTCAAGAGTTCTCTAAATATGGCTCAGGTTTGACTACTTAATTTAAGAAGTAAAGTTGAAAGCTTTATTTTTAGTACTTTAATTGATTTAAGGTTATAAAATCTTAGTAAATTATATCTGTTTTGTACAGATTCTCTGAAAATCTAATGTGGCTCTTTAGAAGAAGAATTGATATATACTACTTTACATATTTTTAAAAACTTCTGTGTAATTAAGGAATTATATATCCTTATTTGTTTATGCATGCTTTTAATTTATGACTTAAAAACATATTTTTATTAAGATTAATTTTAGAATATTTTCCCTTCATTCATTTAATTCAGGACAGAGGAAATTTGGTAAGTAGAGTTTGTTTTATAACACAGTTAGAAGAGTATTTTTGAGTTGCCATTTTAACAAAGAAATCTCATACAGAGTATATTGAGGTTCTAGTTGGCTCAGATTTATAATCATCTGCTATTTCCATATATACATAAAGAAATGAAGTATAGATTAACATTAATTCCAATTCCATGTAATTTGTCTTAATATGCTGAAAATCCACTGTTAAGAGGAACCAACTGTATTTTCATAGCAATTAAAAAAATTTTACGTTACCACCCAAATACTCTTTTTTACAGTATAAAATATTACCCTAAACACTTTTTCTTTGCAGAATGGTTCTAACAGCTGAAATGCAGTATTATATTTTCAGACCCAACTACTTTTTTGTCCAGTAGGATAAAAATCAGTCCATAAAGTATAATTTGTACATTTTGATAACCTTAGTGTATCTACAGAGCATTGAGTTCAAGTGCCATTCTGCACAATTAGAAACTTCATCTAGATCCTGGCTGCCTATAGGATTTTTCAATTTGTAACAAAAAGGTAAAAATAAAGACAATGCTACTATTCTGTCAGCAATATATTAAGAGCATTAGTTTGTCTTTTAAAATTTGAAAGTCATCCATTTAATCAGTGGATCTATATGGGACATTTTCCCCAAGGCACAGAAATGCTTTATTGCAGATGGGGGTAGAGAGCCCACTTCTGAGGATTCTTGGTAAAACAGTGAGTTGGCTGTGCTAAGTGCTCTAGTTTTGTTTTATTATTTTTATCTCTTTTGAAAAAGGTGTTTTGCCGGAGTTTTGCCAGATCCTGTCAAGAAGTATGTAAATGGAAAATTATTTTGCGTTGAATTCTCAACTAAAACTAGAAATGGGCTTAGTTTGCAACATTTCTTACAAATTTAGGAACAAAAATAATTTCTTTCTTTATAAATGAATAAGAATTCTAATGTAAGTCCTGAAACGGGTGGGCAGGAGAATCATAAAATCAAATAATGGTGCTTATGAAGCTATGACATTAATGGTTCCAATCATGGGACAATGCAAGAATATTTATGCATCAGGGATTATACCAACCTACAAAGTATAAATACTACTTCTACACTCATTTTACAAATGACGAATCTTACCTTCGGGGAGATGAAACAACAGCTGGTCCAAGTTCACAGAGCTAACAAGTAGCAGAGCCGAGATTTGAACCCAAGCAAACAAACTGAAACCGTTCTCTAGGTGGAATAAACTGTCCCCACAGATGCTACAGTAGCTCCTGGGTTTTTTGGCCTATGTTATTCCCTCCTTCTGGAATTTGCTTTCTCCTACTGTTGCCTGTCTTTGTATGCCTCTTATTTTTCAATATTATCCCTGTTACTGTCTGTCTCCCTTGGTGAACTGTAGGCTGTTAAGGTCAGGGGTTTCAGCTTGGATTTCTTTGTGTTACCAGGGCTTAGCACAACCCTTAGGACAACATACAGGCTGACCACACGTACTGTTTTAAAGGGGACACTACTTTTTATTTTCTGTCCCGTTTACAAGAGTATATGTTGTCAGCCTAGTGTCACCAGGCTAAATTCAAGGTGTCAGTAGGCTGCCCATACATACTGTTGTAAAGGGGGCAGAAAATAACAAGTAATGTTCCCTTTAAAACGTATGATCCGGGAGCTCCCTGGTGGTGTAGTGGCTTAAGGCTCCGGCGCTGTCAACGCTGCAGCCTGGGTTCGATTCCCAGCCGGGGAGCTACCCACATACTCCAAAACAAACAAACAAAACAAACAAACGTATGACCAGCCTATAGGAACAACATGTAGGTAAACCGATGGATAGGATAGTGAAAGAAGTTGTACTTTAAGATATGCAAATATTTCTGCTTAGCATTTTAAGGATGGTAAAAATCTTCCTGTTTGCATGTTAATTGGCCATTTTGCTGAAGGGTGAATAGGAAGCAGGGACTCAGCAAACCAACTCCAACCCTCCCGTCCCTTTTCTTCCATCTCAGGGTGAAATCCTGTCAGATTTGAGTCAGCTGAGGCAATTCTGCGCTTAATGCCCTAGTAGCTTCTCAGTATTTGGGTCCTGTGACAGAAGAAGTCTCTTCTTAGAGTCGATATTAAAAATGGGGTGGGGGGAGAGCAAGTAATATTGTTTCTAAAATTTAACTTATGCTACTGTCAGTCTCACATCTCTGGGAATACCGCCATAGGATATTAAATTCTGTAAGAATATTACAGAAACACCACGGATTCCCTTCTAGAATCAGATGTGCTCTATTTCGGTAATTATTTTAGATGACAGCAGATCCTACCAATGGAATACAGTTAATTATTGAAATTATTCTAAATTTTGGTTGACTATCCCCCATCTCCAAATCTTTAGGCAGAATTATAATCAAAGGAAATTAGGATGAAACAGTACCTAAGGAAAATGGCATGAATCATTAATCATCTAGTTATTTTAATACATTGTTTCCCTTGTATTTCTTTATTCTATATAATTTCAGGTGAAACAACCTAGTTTTTTTTTTTCTATAGATTGGTCTGTTTTTATACTTGTTTCAATAGGAAGTATGAATACTAGGGAAATGTGTATAACTCAGTAAGGATATTTAAGTCTACTCTCTACATAGTGAGTAATTAATGGGTGCTGTCTTCTTATTTTAACAAATATCTCCTTGTAGGATGAAATTCTGACAGGAAAATTATAGGATTGGTGCCCTCGATAGGATTTATGTTAATAATTGGAGGCTGTCTGCTCCTTAAAATGTAAATGGAGCTTGAATAAGAAGGTTAAAAGGCAAGGCTCTTTTAAGAGTGTAGGTATTCTTTTATAAATATAGGTATGTTGTCAAGGCAAATATATGTGCCCCTACCCCCACCTTGGACAGATGTCACTGAATTGTCTATTAATATTCATTTGGCATCTGTCATCTACTCACTAAAGTTGTTTCTCTTGTGCTTCTAGCTATTTCACAAGCAGTTTTGTGCTGCAAGATCTTTTAATATGATATATAAATTGATATTTTAATAATTTTAGGTTTTCTAGTATTACCTACCAGAGAATATGAAAAATAAATTTGGATCAAAATGAGACTTTGTTAATAAAATAAATACTGTTTCCCTCAATCTACTAAGAAGAAACAGACTTGAAAACATAAATAAACAAAACCCTGAGGTGAATGTTACTGCCATGTTAGAAAAAAATAATAAAGTCATATATATGATGCAAGAATAAAATTATATATGTGTGTCCCATACCTCAGCAGAATACCAGCAAGATCAGTCTCATACGGTTACTTGTTTGTGTTTCTGTAAATGTGATGTCATAAAGGGAGGAGGAGTTGACATCCAACTAGGAGTTTGGTTTCCTCATCATAAATCTCGTGTGACTTTGATAAATTTCTTTGAAATACTTAGCACTTATGTGTATATCTTTGTCCAGCTGCGGTTGTGTAAATATTTAGGTATTTCAGTCACTCGTGTTTATATTTTATCTTCCAACCGGGCAGTTGTTGAAGGAATCCTGCCATGTGCCTTTCCCGGATGCTGAGGTCAGCACCGTAGTCTTCCCAGGGTTCTCCCAGGATTCTGGGTGAGGGCGGCTGCCATTGTCACCCCAGGTCTCTCCATCAGTCCCTCTCTTCTGTTACCATCTCTTCTTCGTAACGTGGGAGCATCCCATACAGAGTGGAGTTGCAACCTGAACGTTGGCTTTACCAAGTATAATGTAACCACCGCCTATCTTAGTACATGAAAAATACCCAAATTGCCATCCTTAGAATGGTGGGCGTCAGCTCGCTTATAGGAACTCCGAATTCATGAGTGGCGAGAGAAGGCTTTTTATGAATAACAAGTCAAGATGAGGGAGGGAGAGGTTTTGGGGCCGAGTGTGGGTGGACCCGTCTTTCATGGAGGAAGATCTCAGATACAAGGGTGTTTCCTACTCTTCTGGGACTCGTCCGCTTGTCCCTGGTGGGTCGTGCTGCACCTCCCTCCAAGTCCTCCTTTGAGAAAGCGAGTCATGGTTATGGGTACGAGCTGAGTGACGTGTCCCTAAAAGTATGTTGGAGGAAAAAAATGTGAGTACCAGTGATGTTGAATTTTAGTCGTGCACGCAATGAGTAGGAATTAACATTCTCAGAACTTTAAAAACTGATAATATAAGAATATTTACCCCATCACTCAAGCTTGTGTTTGGAGAAGATGATACAGTGTTAAGGGAAACTCTACATCCCCATTTAGTGATCATGGCGGTCTTTACTGATTGATTTATAGGTAGGTGTTCTAGGAATGCATGGGAAAAAGCAGCATATGTCAACAGATTCGCTTCTTGCTGTTTTAATTATCAACATTTTGAGAAGATACTTATTTTGAGAATGAACACTTCCAGCCTTGGAAACAGGAATGGGCGAAGCATGGTGCTCTATGGATTCTAACTTATTAATCCTAGAAATACATATGGAGAAAACAAGAGGTTGGGAGTGCACTGGGATCGAATCCCAGCCCTGCCCCCTTGCATCTGAGGGACAGCCCGAGTGTCACCTCCCCCATGTGAGGGTACGTGCAACACCCGCCTCTGGGAGACGTGCTTGTGGTCAAGGAGGTGATGCAGGGTTAGGATTGGTTTCGTTTCCATTCTTTTGTTCTTGCTGAGACTTGGTAATGAAGAAAACTGTCCTGTAGCTGTTACAGCAATGATGATTGCCATTTGTAATTTTCATTGTTGAGGTTAAACCATCACTTGTGCGAAATGTCACTCAGGAAGTGGCAAGTTTCTTTCCTGAAGGTTATACGTTACGAGAGATGTGAGATTTCCTTGTTTTTTGTTATGATTTGCAAATATACTGGCTCTTCCATCAAATAACTTATTTTTTGCTTAACCCCATTCCTTCTTCTCAGATTATTTGGCAACAGTATATGTGTTAATTAACTAATTAATTTTTTTGAAGTGTGTTCCTCAGAAGCAAAGGACAATGTGGACATCCTATATTAAGAAAAACAGAGTTCATTGACCAAATAAGTTTGAGAAATGCTCATTGTTGTAACTTTCTTCAGGCTAATCATTACTGTGCATTAGCAAGACTCAGTTGACCCTGATAACTCTTGTTTTGAGCAATACCTGCTAACAATCCAAGGAAGGAATATTGAAGATTTAGCCTTTAAGGGACCAGAAAGCATTTTTATTGCTGAAACTCTTGTGCTGGATGTTTCTCTACAAAACATCTTGGTGAAAACTTGGGCCTAAGTTTATTTCCAAATGGACCATAGTCATTCTGGCGGGGCCCAGACGTTGGGCTGCAGGTCAGGGATAGAGCTCCGCAGCACTTGAGTGCGGGACCTGGGTGATCTCCAGATTCTCTAATTGGCTGTTACTTCCTCCAGCTCATCTCCCTGGACAGCTTTCTTCTTCTCCATGGTTTCTGTCTCCAGCTTGATTCTCATCTACAGTTCCAGCTGAGATTTCTTTTCTGAGATCAGACTTGGATATTTCAGTGGTAACTTGTCATCTCCACCTGGCTATTCTAGAAGTACTCCAAACTCTCCAATCCATGTCTCATACTGAGTGAATCATCTCCTCTGTCTTTCATCTAACCAAATACCACTCTTTTATTCTCTCCCTCTTTGGGACTGCCCTACATCCGATGTTCAGATCAGAATCTTGGAACCTCCCTGCTGTTTGTTTCTTCATCCTGTGCTTTCCCTTCTGTCTATCAATATCCAAGTTCAAGTGACAGAATTTATTGCTTGAAGAGTGCAGCAGTGTCCAAACTCATCCCTTCCTAGCTTAGCCTGCTACCGTCCAGTTTCATACTACCAATAGTGAGTTCTTTCAAACCCAACTTGAACTTGCAATCCCCTGCTTAAAATATGTAAATGTTCTCGTTGCCTTCAGTTGAGTTCCAGAACTTTGGCTTGAAGTACAACTCTTGGTTGATCACATTATTGTTTCTAGCTGCTTCTTCAGGTACAGGCTTCCTAATCGCTGACATGCACCTGATACTCAGGCCACACTAACCTACCTGCAGGCCCTACCAGTGACTGTATTCTTTTGTTGCTGTGCCTCTGGGTGAAGTAATCTTTCTTTCCATCCTCTTTTTCCAAGATTCTTCTCAGATTTCATGTCTCAGGATGCTTTCTCGGCCTTGCTCAGGTCGTCTAAGCGCCTATGTTTGTATTCTCAGAGCAGCCTGTGGACCCCTGTTTTCTACCTGAAATGGACTTTCAGAAATTACAATAAACCTTGCTTTAATTAAATGTATATTACCTCAGCCAAGGTAAAGGCCAGTACTATATTATAATGCTTTATTTTCTGAAGTTTTACAGCACTTGTAATTGAGTAATCTAAGAATCCAATTTAAATTTAATTTGACTTCAGTATAGCCTTTGTGACAGAGTATGAGTTTCTGAGTTATTTTCCTAATGTTGCTGCTTTATTTCTTCCTCTTTCAGAGCCTGGTTTCATATAAAGAATGTACAATATGCTGTATCCCATGCACTAAAGCTATTTCTTAATACTGCAGTTTATAAAACTATTACTCTGTATTTCAGATTATATATTTTTTGTTGTTCCATGGTGGATATAAGCGAACAGTAGATCTTTTAGCTTTATCATTCATTTATTGATTTCATTAAGAAAAAATATTAATGACAGTAGTTAAAAATTAGAGATATAAATAAGTCTCATGCAGAACTTACAGTCTAGTAAAGGTTAAATAAGTATGCCTATTAGCTACAATTAAAAATAAAATCTTTTAAAGTGTCTTTATAGAATGCATGATTAAAGCTGCAGATCTTTCTACTCAGATAGGTCTTTCTTGTCAGCATTTTGTTCATTTTTTAAATTTATTCAGCACATTATTTATTGCTTCTCTTAGGGTGCTCAGCACTCTGCCCAAAGGAAGAGAAGTAATGGAGAGTGAAATCAAAGCAATGAGAGAGACAGACCGTAGTCAAAGCATCAACCAAATAAATTTCGTTGTATTTCTGATCCATCTCACAGGGTCACCATAGTGTTAGTTAGGTGTACAAAAGAAGCATTGAATTTTTGTTGTGATGATCAGAGAGAGCAGGGGCAGAGATTTGGAAGCGGAGTGGGTATAAACTAGAGAAAGATGATTTCAAGCCCAGCCCCTGGGGCGGACCCAGGCCTATAGCAGGAGGAGGCTCAAAATATTTGTGGACCGAGCAGAAAGCTGGGGTGAAGGAACCTGAGAGAGGAGTGGAACAGGAAGGGTCTGGAGAGCTAGATAGGGGTATGAATGAACCCCCAGGCTCTTGTAGGTCTTGTTAAGGACTTTATCTTAAGAGCAATGAGTTTATTTTAAGAGCCATTGAAGTAGAATAGGGCCCAGATTGTATTTACATTTTAAAGCCTTCATCTGGCTACACTGAAGGGAAGCTATTTAAGAGCTTTCCTAAATCCTGGTGGGAATTGATGGAAGTTGGATCAGGGTTGGGAGCTGGCTGCAGAGATGGAGAGGAATAGAGTGATTTGGGAAATTTTGGGGAGCACCTGAGGACAGAAAGGGCCATGTCAGGGGAGACTGGTTTTTACTTCCCATGATTTACTGAGATTGGGAAACTAGGTGAAAACAAGCACAATTAAATTAAGCCTTGGACTGCTAAATTAGAGCACTCTCTAAGAAACTTATGTATTAAATCTACCTATGGCAGCAATATTAAAAAATACGACATGTGATCTCTGATTTAGAGATTATAATCTCATTGGACAAATAAGATACAGACACCCAGTCTTTAAATGGCAATCAGGACTCCATTTGTAAGTACTACATGAGGTCTAGAATGTAGCCCCTCACTCAATATAGCCCTTTCCCTTTAGTATTATATTTAATTAATTATCTAAACTCAGTTGTTTAACATTTCATCTTTGAAGTCTATTGAAATATCAGTGTAACTATGGGAACTTAATTTATTAATAAATACCGTGGGAAAGCATAGATACATCTCTTCATTTGTTATTTAGGATGATATAAAAGTCTCTGTAAAGAAAAGTTGCATCATATTATCTGGATATAAATGTCGACCAGTAGGTACTGTGTGTTTCCTTAAAGCGTTGATTGAAGTTCATTAAAAAGAAATTCTGGGAAGCCATGGCATTTTCTGTCATGCTCAGCGCGTCTCTGGCACATTCCTCTGCAAAAACAGGCACATACATGGTATAAACACCAAGGCTGATGAGTTCTGAAAGGGTCTGTGGACAAGGGATTTGAAGAGCACACAGGATTTACACGAAGTTGTAGCGAGAGCCCTTTCTCAGTGGAGAGCCGAAAGGATTCAGGAATTGGGGCCGTAGTCAGGGTGGACAGCAGAAGGATTAGCTAGTCAGCAGGGTAGGAGAGTGGGTTTGAGTGGAGTGCTAAGGTGTGGGCTTTTCAAATAAGACATCTGGTTGTTTCCAAGGCCTAACACGGAGCTCTTGGTCGATTCTCCTGCAGGCTCCCGTCTTCGCCAGGAAGATTTTCCACCTCGCATCGTCGAACACCCTTCCGACCTAATCGTCTCAAAAGGAGAACCTGCCACTCTGAACTGCAAAGCCGAGGGCCGCCCCACACCCACGATTGAGTGGTACAAGGGCGGGGAGAGAGTGGAGACAGACAAAGATGACCCTCGCTCCCACCGAATGTTGCTGCCAAGTGGATCTTTATTTTTCCTACGAATAGTTCATGGACGAAAAAGCCGGCCGGATGAAGGGGTCTACATCTGTGTGGCAAGGAATTACCTGGGAGAGGCCGTGAGCCACAACGCATCGCTGGAGGTAGCTAGTAAGTATCTAAGATGGACTTGGGGTTTGGGGTGTGTGTGGGTTACGGCGGGGTGGGGGCATCTGCCTTGAGGATGGCCATTAAAAACCAAACCGGTATCACAGGCTGGACCTGCGGAAAAGCTCTAGCCGTGTATGTGAATCCAGTCCAGTGTTGGTTTGAATCTTTGTATTTCTCATCCTAGCTGGTTAGGCAAGCTAAATTGGGATTTACACATAGTTCAACTATTGTACTTCTGATTTCAAGCTGTGTTCTGTTGAACATTGTTTACTGAGATTGTTTTATTCCCCTCCTTTGTTGCTCTTAAGTATGTTGAATATAAATATATTTCCGTTAGAGAGGGTGGGATATTTTTTATTGGACTTTATTAGGAGAAGTACTCTGAATTAGTACTGCATGGTTTTAAAGTGTTTCTTATGCTGAGGACTTATTATACTTTTGGTAAAGTTATCTCCAGACAGATGTATGTATTTGCCTCATACTTTATTATTGAATTGGCTACAGTAGTGCATCGCGGGAGGAAAATGTGTATGTGACCTTCAGGTAGTTGATGATTTAGTTTCTTTATATATTACCAAGGCAGCTCATTAGAAATTATCTTAAGAAGGATTTGTTGACTGATGATTAAGTTGTTACTTCTGGAGTCTAGATGTGTATTGTGTTTGAATAAGAACTGGGCTTCTCTTATTTTCAATAAACATTCAAGGGATAGCCAAAAAGTTGCATGCCCTTGAAAGAATCCAGCTGTGTATGTGTATGTATGACAGAAATTGAGACTTGCATGGGGATTGGGGAGACAAATGAAATTTAGATCTAATTCATGTTAACTATATATAATTATATGTGAAACTATGCATAACTATGTGTTATTTGGTGATTGATATTTTGATAAAATTTGTGTTCAGAATTCTAATTATATATTCAGTTTTCATAACCACTAACATTGTCTCCAACATTTAACTAGAACTTGAATAGATAGAGCTACAGATGATCATAAATTATAGACACAGAAAGGAATTCAGGGTTAGAAACAGATTATTTCCACTCAATCGTGATTTATCTGAAATCAGTTCTAGAGAATTGAGATGATTTGTTACACTCACAGAGCTATTTATTGATAGTACTTAAGACAGAATGCAAAGATGTCTGACATAAAATTTAGATAGAGTAAAAAATTAAAGTAATTGTTTAAAACTATGTCAGAACTAGCCATTTACATTTTTAAAAAATTGACTTGAAACCCAAGTTTAAATTTCTCTATTCGATGTTAATTGATAAACCACTTACTGTTCTTTCTCTCACTGTTTTATCAGTGAGGGTCTTAGAACTAAATCAGTGAGTTGTATAGAAGCTATAATCCCAACAGAAAACTATGGTCAGATAATTAATTTTGCAAACTCATCCTGGACAAAGTGCTACATAGCTCATTGCTGAATATCACTACGGTCACCTTCGAAGTACTCCCTTTGGGACGCTGTGCACCGATGCCAGCGCCTAGCCCGCTCTTCAAAGCAACTATGTAACTTTCTGGAATGGCCATCAGAGCTGTCATTGTAATCTTGCCAAGGTTATGACACCTTACTTAGTTGTTTGTACAGCACTGCCAACGTAAGCACGTGATACCAAGTTTGAAAACTTAATTGTCAGATTTTGGGGATGATGACAGCTCTGATAGCCATTTCGGAAAAAGTTCCAAAATCACTTTGAAGGGTGAACTACATGCTGGTGTCAGTGCAGAAGTTGCCAAGGGGAGCCTTTGAAGGTGACCAGAGTGATATTCAGCAATGAGGTATGTAGCACTTTTGCTAGGATGAGTTTGTGAAATTAATTGTCTGATCTTATATTTTCTTCTTCTTTTTTTCTTAAAGGCCAACTTTAAATGTAGCACAAGCAAAAGAAGTTTAACATTTCAACTTATTTATAACAGGACATATACTGTGTTTTGAAAGGCATCTTTCAAAATTATGATATGAGTACCTTACTAGCTCTTGACACATTTATACTTAAGATTAATTATTTCCTGTGGAGATATATTTAAGTTAACATTTGAGAACAAATTTAGAGAGTCAAGAAAGATGATAAAGATGACCTAGGCCAACACCTATGTTTGGTAGATAAGACACTGAATGAAGGTCAGGAGGGAAATACCGTGATTGTTTATTCTCTGGAGTTATAATGCCTTATAAATGACGTGTGTGTCAACAGAAATAACAGGATCATCTCATCTGTTTGTGATTTCCTACTCAACTTGCATGCTTAACATTGTCAAAAAAAAAAAAAAAACAAAGTAAATAAAACGTTGTAGACTTTAATAGGTCTATATGCTTAGCATTTAGATCATGTTTTTTAAAACTCCTCTGGTTTTACCTCAGTTGATCAAGATAACCCTAATGCCCTGGGTTTTGAAACAGTTTTTTCTAATCCGCCTTTTGTGTCGATATTTTGAAAGACCCTCTAAGTTTCCCGTTCAGTTCTCTTTCTAAGCTGGACCTTCTGTACCTTGAGAGTCCATTATGGGAGAAGCTCTTCCAATTGGAGTCATCAAATATACCATCGTGGAATTGAAAGAAGACAAAAGATCATTATATGACTTTTACCAGTAATGTATTCAAATATGCAGTCTCTTAATGCAAAATTTACAGATTTTACTATGATATTCCTCATTATATTGCTAAAATGTTTACAAACTTCAGAGACAAAAGAATGTTATAATTTTCTGAATAAAACTTAATGAAAATACTTTTAAAAATACTTTAAGATCCTATTAAGCAATAACTCATATACTTAGAAAGGGAGAAATATATAGCTATTGTATATTTATCCAATATACTTTCATACTAATAAGGGCAGTTTGATAATAAGAATCCTTATTAATGATAATAATTACAGAATGCCCTGAAAAAAGTTGGAATAGTGTTTGCTTCCAATAATTTTTCTACTGGTTGAACTGCAGTAATTAACTTTTTTTTTTTTTTTTTTTTGGTGGTTCCTTGGCTGGGAGTTGAACGTAGGCTTCAGCGTTGACAGCGCGAAGTGAACCATGTTTTTATTTGGATAAATTGTATAATTTGGACACAGGTTCTATGGGAAAAAATAAATACTTTGCAGTTAAAATGGGCATTGTGTGTTTAAAAACGTTGCGTGTCATTTACCATATTTAAATGTGTTGCATCTTCAAATCAAAGCACTTTGCATGTTCCATAAATAACCTTTGGGAGGGACAGGGAAACCTGGGATCATATTTGATGTAGGTTAACTCTGTAAAGTACTGTTATCATTTGGTTTTATTTTTTCCTGGAGTATATTACTACTGTTTCTTTTTTTCAGATTTCCTGAGTTTAATATCAGGAATTCAATAATAACTTTTCTTTTTCTAACCAAAGGCTCAGTCACAGGAAGGCAAATATTGCATCAGATTTCTTAGTGAAACTGTAGCCCGAAGTAATAGCATTAACAAAAGTGTCTCGAGGCTACACAGATTTCACAGCACAGTTGTATGTCGGTAATGCTTTCAAAAACATTTATCTGTGTTGTACTTGCCATTAAACCAAGTTTTACAGCTGTAATAACAATGGGATTACTTGGTTCCTAACAATTGTCAGTCTCTCAGATATTAAAAAAAAAATGATGTGGAGTGTCATTGAAAAACCTTTGTTTCTGGATGGAAATTATAGTGTGTTTATCTATTGTGTTTTTCATCTTTATTGAAAGTTAAATAATGCACCGAGAGAACTGTATTTATTGATTATTATTAAGATTATTGATTTTTATTTTTATTTAAATCCCAATTAGACTCAGTGAAAAGCCGTGGCCAACCTTTTGGTCCTAAAAACTGTTCTCCTTATTCTTGAAAACTCAGTTTTGATGCAATTCAACGTATCTCACCTAATTATAAAGTCTAAAAAAGAGAATGCTAAGATACACTTACTACTCCTCCTACCTGAGGTTTTACCTATTTTATAAGTTTATCTCTGTAAAGGAAAATAAGTTTTAATCACAGATGCATTTTAAAAATTTGTTTTGTAATTTTTGTTTTTCTTTACAAACCAAGAATGTGATGTCTTGGTGTGAACATTCAATTAGGAAGTTTAGAAGCTATTATTGTTTCTAAGAATTGTGAAAACTCACTATTTGATGCAATTTCAGATTCAGCTTTCTAAGATGGTCTTGCAAGTAGTATTTTTGTGTTTGTTTTGTATTAGCTCTAGTGGAGAGTTTACTAAATGTTTCGGAAACTATTTCATGGATCTATTTTTCCATATCCAACACTGATGATTATTAAGTTCAGAACCCCATTTTATGCGTGGTACACGCCGATAGCACCGTTCTTTGACACCGCTTATATTTAATAAGCAATTTGATCTTAGGTAATCGCATTGAATTTTAAAGAAACTTGATTTCAACCTTGACCCTTAGGCTTTCTGTTGTAGAACATGGCTCTTTACGTCATCTGCTAAGCAATGCACAGTCAGCATATGGCTCTTGGTTTCTTATTTAAGCTGTTTTCTCCTGAGGAAGAGAAATTCCCTTCAGATTAGGCGGCCATCTGCTGGCTGGCTCTCTTAGCCCCAGAATTACAGAAGAACTAACTGTCTTTCCTGGGGAAAAAAAAAAAAAAGCATTTTTTCCAATTAACCAAAGATTAAGTTATCCCAGATTTTATTAACTGGGGTGCTTTTTTTATTAAATTATTTATGTTTCTTTTTTCAGTTACACTTGACATTCGGTATTATTTTATATTAGTTTCAGGTGTACATCATCATGGTTAGACATTTATATAATTTATGCAGTGCTTCCCCCTGATTAGTCTAGTACCCACCTGGCACCACACATAGTTGTTGCAACGTGATTGACTGTATTGTCTGTGCTGTACTTAACATCAACTGGGGTGCTTTCTTTTATTTTATTTATTATTATTATTATTTTTTTGTATGTGGGTAGCTCCCTGGCTGGGAATCGAACCCAGGCCGCAGCGTTGACAGCGCCTGCGCCGAAGCCTTAAGCCACTACACCACCAGGGAAGTCCCTGGGGTGCTTTTTAATAGTAATTACTTTGAGGTAAAAATGGTTGTATTTTGAAGTTAACATTTTCCCACGACTTTCAATATATGATGACCTTTTGTAATTGGTATGAAATGATGTTCCTTAAAGTGATCTCAGTTTTGAATTATGTGATTTTCCTCCTTTGGGTGAAATCAGAAAGTGACTGCTGACCATGCAGGCTAAGTAGTCGTGTGTTTGCCTAGCTGCAACAGAATGGATTTCCAAAACCTGCACTGTGAGACGGAAAGGAGGATTATTTCTGGAGGTGAAAGGGTTCAGGTGAGCCAGTGGACATAGAATGTGCCATATATCATAGAATATTGACTGACAGGCGCGTACACCACGTAGTTCCCTGATAAACCTTTTAGCTCTGAAATTGAACTAGTTTTATATTGCATTTAAAAAAATATTCCTTGCTGCCTCTCCTTAGGTTGCTTTTTTAAAAAAAAATTGCCATTTTCAAGTGCATTGACCGGATTCTAAAACATTTATATATATATTATTTTTGTTTTTATATTTAAAGGAAAAATGTTAAAATGTCATATAGTTTAATGACTTTACAATATCTTGCCACTCTTTTTTTATTGTTAAATTCATTGGGGTGGGATTAGTTAGTAAAAATTACAGTTTCCAAGTGTGCAATTCTCCAGCGCATCGTCTGTGTTGGGTTACGTGCTCACCACCCAGAGTCCCTTCTCTTTCCATCACCATAATTGACCGCCCCCCCCTTGCCCTCAGGTCACCACTAAGCTATTGACTGTGCCCATGAGTTTTTATTTCTTTGTTGCTTTCAGTTTTCCACAAACGAGTGAAGTTGTATGGTTCTTGGTTTTCTCTGTCTGGCTTATTTCACTCAGCGTGATGATCTCCAGGTCCATCCATGTTGTTGCAAATGGCCCTATTTCATCTTTTCTTACAGCTGAGTAATATTCCATTGTGTGTATGTACCACAGCTTCTTTACCCAGTCATCTGTCGCAGGGCACTTTCATTTTTTCTGGGTTTTGGCCACTTTGAACAGCGCTGCAATGAACATTGGGGTACATAAGTCTTTATGGACTAAGGTTTTCAAGTTTTTTGTGTAGATCCCCAGACGGGGGATTGCCAGGTCGTACGGTAACTCCATCTCCAGTGTTCTGAGGAGCCGCCACACCGTGCTCTGTAGCTGTTGTACCAGTTTGTATTCCCACCACCCATGTGCGAGGGTTCCTGCCCCCCACACCCTCTCCAGGATTTCTTAGTCCTTGTCTTGTTGATAATAGCCATTCTCACAGGTGTGAGGTGGGATCTCATTGTGGTTTTGATTTGCATTTTCCTGATAGCTAATGAGGATGAGCATTTTTTCATATGTCTGCTGGCCATTTGTATGTCCTTGTGGGTGAAGTGTCTGTTCAGATCTTCTGCCCACTTTTTAATTGGGTTGTTTGGATTTTTTTTTGTTGTTGTTGTTGGGTCATATGAGTTCTTTATATATGTTGGATATTAGAAGTGTTGTTTGTAGATATTTTCTGTCATTCGGTTGGTTGTCTCTCGGCTTTGTTGATGGTTTCTTTTGCGGTGCAGAAGTTTTTTAGTTTGATGTAGTCCTATTTATTTCTTTTTGTTTTTACTTTCCTTGCCTTTGATGTGAGGTTCATAAAGTCCTCTCTAAACCTAAGGTCTCTAAGTTTAATACCGATGTTTTTTTATTTTTGGTCTACAGTTTATTGTTTCAGTTCTTATAAGTTTCCACTTTTTTATTTACTTATATTCTGAGATGCGCTGACTCTGTGTTTCAAAATTGGTGCATGATTAAATTAAATAATGTGTATGAAGTGTGCAATAAAGTGACTGGCACATGATTACAAACTATAAATCTAATTGTCGATGCTGTTGTTTTCACTACTTTTTCCCTTTAGCCCCTGTATGGCCAGGCATTAGAGTTATTTATATAGATAGGATCTAGGTGCTTCTGACATCAAAAACAGAGTCAGTGCTGATTTCATCACGAAGTTGAAGATACGTGTGTTTTAATATACTAAAATTTAAATAAAATGCTTCAGAAACTGGATTTTCTCAAATTAATTTCTGGTGAAATCAAGCATGTGTTGAATATATTAAATTTAATCTTGACTTGAAATCAGTGGTTTGTGAAGTTTACCCTTACCTGCGAATTGTCGTTGCTGAGGCATGAACCGCAAATGGTATTGATTCAAATTATTTTTGTTCAGGGAATAAAAAATAAAACAGTCAATTTTATAGCTTTTCCAGTTGGGATAACATTCAGTTTTAATATATTTATAAAATTAAAATTATATATATTTTTAGTGTATTTGTTCGCTTAAGTAAAGATACAGTATGGCTAAGTTTCATGATACGATTATATTTACTAAAAATTGGAGTTCTCACTGTCTGTCAGATTGTATGAGTTTGCTGCTGTGACCAGAATACCATGTACTGGGAGGCTTCAGCCACAGACATTTACTTCACGGGTCCGGAGGGTGGAAAGTCAGAGGTCCAGCTGTTAGTATGGTCAGTTCTGGTGCGACTTTCTTTCTGGTTTCCTCAAGTGGTGCAGAGAGAGACCTTTTTGCCCCTTTTTTCCTGTGTAAGCGTACAGTTGGATCATGGGGTTTTACACTCTTGTGTACTCATCCAACTTTAACTACCTTCCCCAGGCCCCACCTCTAAATACCATCACATTGGGTATTAAGGCTTCAGCATACGAATTTTTTTTTGGGGGGGTGGAGGACATAAACATTCAGGTCATAGCACTGCCTTTTATAACAGTTATGTTTTGCTTTTTTTATTGGGTTGTTAGTTATTTTTTTTTAATTCATTTTTATTGTTAGACTTATTGGGGTGACATCTGTTAGCAAGGATTACATAGGTTTCAGGCATACAATTCTACAGTGCATTGTCAACTTGATGTATAATCAGTTTGGGTTGTTAGTTATTTTATCACCTTAAGTAAAAAATCAGCGGAAAAAGCATGTAAATGTTGTTAAGTAGTAAGTCCATCAGGCCACTTGTTGCAGGCAAATACCAGGTTTGAAATGTGTTAGAAGTCAGGTATAGGTACATTATGCCTTCAGGTTAGTGTGGTGTGAATTCTGTATTTGTAATGAGAGGAGCATCTTTGGGAAACTGTCGTTTTCTTTCGAAAGCCCATAAAGATTCCCTTTATTATTATTTTTTGTATTTCCAAAGAGTTTTTAATATAAAATATAAAAGTAGAAACCCATATTCAATGATCCACGTAAGAGATAGTAGTGACGATGGACATTAAGAGAAGGTTTGAGTTTCAGTGGTTATTGTGGCAGAAAAAGGACAAAGTTTGCTGACCATTTGAATGTGGCTGTTAGAGGTGATGGCTGTGTCACAGCATGTACTGTTTATTCATTCATGAAAACTGGAACAGGAGACAGTCTATCTCAAAACTACTCTAGTTAAACAGTTGCATTATAGGCTCAAAATACGTGTTTAGTTGGCTTCTTGACTAGACAAGCTTTTATTGTTCTGCCTTCCTCTCACATAACACTTATTATATTAATTGATATTAATTGTTAGCAAATTTGGAGAAAGATCTCAGAGTTGGGGGCACTTCATATACTTTCCTATTTTTACCCCCAGTCACCGGTTAAGAAAGATGATTAGTAAGTTCACAGAGATCACTTTTGGAGAACTTTGGAAAATTTTATTTCTGATAATAGAACTAATAGATATTCACTGTAGAACACTTTGAAAATGGATACATGCTCTTGTGATTTCCTTACCTGGATTAACTGCTGTTGAAATTTTGGTGGATATTCATCTAGATATCCTAACACTTAAGTGTTCTATATGAAAAACTATTTACACATCAGTCTTTTTTTTTCTTAGATGGTCAAAAAAGACATTGGATGTGTTGGAACTCATATCTGTGGCACAAAGACTGAAGTTGAGCTCTGCAGATTAGGAGCTACAAAACAGTTTCTGTCGGCTGAATATTACTAGATACACCCTCCTGGACCAGATTCCATCTAGTACACTTGGGGTTAAAGGTTACATGTTACATCACCAGTGTCATGAGCCACTTCTTTTATTTTCTCAAAAACTAGATGCTGTGCATGAATACTGGAAAATAGTAAGGTGATTATTTCAGCACTAGTTGATGTTGAGATATAAAGCCCCTGGAAGCTTCCAGCAAAATCAATTCAGTATTTAGTTATTTATGGGAAATTCTTGGCAATGTCTCCTCATATCAACATTACTGTCTTTAAAAAATAATAAAATAACAAGGGTAGATCAGGGTATCTATCTGATCTTATCATCATGTCACTGCACCTTGAATCCTCCTAATTTACCTATGATTAAGTGCTAGAAGTCTCTCCCACATACACTGAGTAACTTGAGAATCATTTGTATTTATTGGAAATCTTTTGCTTCAATGACAAGTGTTTTTTAACAAAACATACCTGAAACTTCTTAGTATAATTAATTTTAATTAATACAATATAAATGGAGCTGTCATTAACGATCAATTTAGACTTTTTTGTGTCAGCTTAGATATAAAGTGCTATTGAACGTTTAGGGGGTGCACAAGTGTTTCTTTGTCTTTGTTACACTGTGCGGCATTAAAAATACTGTTTTTAAAAAGCCAAAAAAAGAAATAAAAGTGTTAAGAATACCAACATATAGTTTATCCAAACAAACAAACAAAAAAGGTGGCTTTTTCTAAATAACTCTTACTAGGCATTCTGCTTAGTTCTGACACTCTTCAGGGGTGAACAAAAACAAAAGGGTTTCTGCCTTCATGGAAATTAAAGTATAGTGTAGGGTGATGACCGCAAATAAGCAACTAAGCATGCTATAGTAACTCTAAACCGTGATACCTACCAGGAGGGATCAGAGTTGAGCTAAGAGCTGAAATACCTGTGGATATTACCAAGGTTCAGTGTAAAAGACAATGTGTTTCAGTCCAAAAGAAAAAGTCCATCTCGAAGGCCATGAAGAGATGATAGATGTGAGCATATTTGAGAATTTAAAGAAATGGTGAATATGGCATATGTGTAAGGAAGACAGCTAGGGAGGTATGTGGGGGTGCGATCCTGCAGGTTATATGACCAGATTAATGATGTTGGAGTGTGTGTCTAGTGCACTGAAGGATTTTGGGCAGTGGTGGAGGTGACACGATCTGATTTACGTTTTAAGATACCACTCATGTGGTACTTGAGCACTGCATGTGGAGAGAATGAGTTGAAGACTAATTAGGAGGCTATGTCAGTATTCCAGGCAGGAGATGGAGCTAGTAAAGGGTCTGAAGAGAGAAGAGACAATTCAGTTTGGAGATTGGCTTCATTTTGGAGAGTGAGACAGAAGTTGAGATTTTTGCAAGAGATGCAGTTATTGGTGACGGCAAAGGGCGGGCAAGGCTATGGACCCTACTGAGTGTTGGCATTCGGTTGCGTTAGCTTTGAAAGTTAAGAGCAGGTCAGTATGCTCCAGCCCATCGTGGTCCCAGGAAATTGCTCTTCCCTCTGTCCCCTCGGCCTGGAATCTGCTTCTCCTCCTGTTCATTGGTCGGTCCCTGAAGGTCCGCTCAAGGTCCCATTGCCACCATGCTGTGACCCAAGAGCCTAGGACTGTTCGGGGCACATTACAAGTGAAATGACCTAACGTGTAACTTGAAGTCTTTTATTCCGCATGTGACGAACATCAGGACGCCACATCAGGGAGCACTCTGGTCTCTCCTCTTCACTCATTTCCCACACAGCTTCCTTGTAAAATCGAGCCCTTCCTGTGATCTCAAACACTCATTTGAAAGCACCGTGCTTAGAATGTGGCCATCAAGTAGCATTTCCCTGGGAGTCATTTTTTTGTTTTGGTTTTTTCTTTCAAAGTTTTGGAATATTTAAGTAGCTCTTCTAAGGATGACCTTAGGAAATGTAGCTTACTTGCAATAGTACAGTAATCCAAATGAGGTCCTTTTAGGTTCTGGGAAGTGTAGAACTTGCTCTGTTAAGTGTAGTGACTCTCTAAGTAACATCAGCCTGTGTTTGTGACCCCAATGAAGTGTCCACTCCCTGACTGATAAGGAAACAGTATTGATATGACCCGAAGGAGTTTCCTGAAGTTCCCCAGAGAAATTTTCCATGTGCAGAACAGGACTTAACCATCTTGACTTTCTCTTTTTCTTTCTAGAGAGGGGAAAAAAAATCATACAAAATAAGTATTACGAGGAATTACTTGTGTTCTTGTACTTTGCCAGTAAGCTATATATGTAAAGCTATTGTCATAGTCCAGTAGATTTATATTTAATGAAGAAAATTTGATGAGAAATAAGGGGAAATTACAGGAGAGTAATACTTTAATTTTCTTATTACAGTCTCAGGCTTTGGTCAGTGGTTGGTGAATTAAAAACATTTTTACAAAGCTTAGTTGAAATGTGCTGTAAACACCAACTTAGATGCCGTGATGGCTAAGATGGTAAGGATAAGAAAGGGAAGAAATCCAAATGGGGTGATGTATCTAGCACTGTGAGGGAGACAAACGCAGGTGTGGAAGGGATTGCCTCTACTACGCAGCCAGTGGAGGCTCCCACCCCAATGACGGACCGTGGACCAGCAGCGCGGGCATCACCTGGAGACAAGTTAGAGATGCTGGACGTTGGGCTCTACTCCAGACCAACTGAATCTCAGCTTGTATTTTAACAAAATTTCAAGGTGACGCATATACAGATTCAAGTTTGAGAAGCACAGGTGTGCGAGTACAGTGTGCTAAACTGGTTTTGTAGACACCTGCTCATCCAGTAGAGCCAAACACACCTTTGGGAATATAAGTCCACTGTAATGTGGTTGATTTTTCTGTCTTTCTTTTTTTTTTCTTTTGGTTCTTTGTTTGTTTGGAAGAGTAGAGGGAAACATTTGCTGGAATGTATTCTCTATAAGAATATTTACAGCTACTGGAATGTTAAACAGAATAATAGAGTACTCAAACCTGTATTAATAGCTATACATTGTTCATCCAGGGAAGGAATGCATGGAATTATCTTAGGTGTTTTTAAGTAAACTCATGGGAGACTACATTTACTTAACATAATCCGGAAGTTAAATGCTAGATTCTTTATTTTGCTTTCTGTTTTCTAGAATGAAAACTGTTGAAAAGCTAGGTTTTATTAATAATAGTAGAACCAGGTATGCAAGGGTCATTTGAAAGTCATTTATCGATCTGACTTTTAAATTCCCTGGAGATCATTTGTTGTATTAAAAGAGTTTCAGAGCAAAAGATTACCAAGCCTCCATCATTAGCATTTATTATGAGCATCACCGTATGTTAACAGTTATGACTTTAATTTACTTAAATCATATGTCGCAGCCTGTCTTTCATTGTACATGTTAAGTGATAACAGAAAAGCCATGTTTTTACATAGCAGCTCATATATTTAAAGACTGTTATTAAGTGGGGCTTAATTTTTAATAAAATATATCTGATGTCTAATTTGGCTTTCTGAGTATAATAAAACAGTTTCTAATTTCAGTCTCTTAGTGTCCAGGGTGGGAATTGTAGCTTTAGTAGCGTTTCAAGTTGTCGTGTTTAAACTGGAGTTTTAATAGCGTGTATGACATTTTACACTTGTCCAGAGACATAAAAGTTTATGACCAAGTTATTTAGTATGCCTGAATGGGGACATTTTTAATCGAATTCAGGAAATGGAGGAAAACAGAATAAACGCAGGAAGTTAAAAAGAACTTGGGAGAGGACACCCCCCTCCCAAGGATTTATGTTGTGCCTCTGTCTCTCAGTTGCCATCACCGTGCATCTCTTTTCCAGTTAATACTGTATTTTTCTACACTGAGTCACGTTAGAGTGCCCTTCTCTCAGAATCTTAGGTCACACACCAGAAAACAGATGACGAGCCTGGGTTTGACATACTTAGAAGGATGTTGAGAGCATTTTGATCTGATGACTGCACGTGTCCTGACTCACCCATATGCCCCCTCTTAGCTCTACAATGGAAGTTTAGGACAGGTCACGATTTTGTGGAATCCTTCTCAGGGGAATTCTTGGGAACTACGACTAAAGCATCTTTGCCTGTGGGACCACCTCGGGAAGGGAAGTGGCACTGAGCCGACATGCCACAGGATTGGAGAGGTGTTTTTGTGGTCAGTGGGCTGAGAACATGCCGACACCTGCCTCTTTTTGTGTTGCTGTCATCGTTTGACTGAATCACCAAAACTGATAACTTGAAATACCTAAGAATTCCGAGGTCAGATTGTAGCATTGGTCAGCAATCAAGTCAACTCCTTTACAATCTTCTTTTTGTTTTCTCCTTTCCTCTTCTTAGAAAAATTTTATCAAAAAAAAAAAATTACTGACACTCAGGTCTCTGTACACACTCCTGTGTTCCTTGTGGACTATGTTGTAAGTATGTAAGCCTTCCCCAGAGTTTCTTCATCTTCATCAATCCCAGGTGAACGACAATGTATTCCTTATGACCGACTCCAAGAAGAGTTTGTGTTATTTTAATATAATGGGTTCTCTTAACCCTGTAAGATGGCTCTTATCCATCGAGTACATTGTGAAAACTCTTCCTAGTTTATAATCAGTTCAGTCTTTCAGTTAAAGCAAATTTTGTTCCCCATAAACTCAATAAATTTTCATTTATAATAGCATAGCTTTATGCCCTTGGTGAATTTTACTTAATCTCTCTAACCTTCAGTTCTCTTACCTGTAATAGGAAGATGTTGATTGTACTTACCTTATAGAGGTTTGGGGAGGATTAAATAAATTGATACACACACACGCACTTGCATGCACACACACATGCATACAGACACACATATGCACACGCACACGTATGCATGCACACACACACACACCACACATGCGCATGCATGCGCACACACATGCACACACACACACATGCACGCACACACATACAGACACACACGCATGCGCGCACACATGCACACACACATGCACGCATACAGACACACACGCACTGTTTAGAACTGTGCCTAGCCAACAAAGCGCCATATAAATGGTAGCATTGTACCATGTGCTATTACGGTGCTAGGCTTTTTATTAGGTTTACTCCTTCCATGTATATATGGTCCCCAAAAATGTATCTCCTCATTTCAAGAAGGTGAAGGTTGACAAACTAATGGCATATATGGGTACCTTTAGAATGAGCTTTCTGTTCAGACTTAGTCACCTTCTCATATATGATTGGATTTAAAGTCTGCACACATACTTGTGAAATGATAGGCCTTCGTCATGTATTAGTACATGGTGTCTCTTTTATGATAAGTGTATTTTTGAAGGTTGAAAGCTATTGTTACTGGCACAATCAGCATTTAAATTGTGGTCTTAAAATATGTTGCCATGAATTAGTTCTATGAGCTGTTAAAAATAATTTGGAACATCCATAAGCAAACTCTGAAACATACCTTTTTTCTGAGACTTCAGGGCTTTAAAATATCAGTGAATAATGTGAAATATAGTAAGGGATCTGAGTGATTGTGATGCCCACACTTTTATGAAGACCCGATATTTTTTTCAGAAGAAAAAATTTGTTTTCTTGGAAAACATTTTGGGTAAACATGAATATTTTGTTAGTCGGTGAACTTACAGTTTCAAGAGTGTCTGCATCAGGTTCAGGGGCGTGGCTATCTCCATGGTTCCTTTCTTTCAAGAACATAAGAGATAGAATATAATACACTATTCTGTTTTCACTTTGTCTTGCAGGGATGTTTTATTCTTTTACATTGGTAGGTTGGAGTCTATAACAGGGATTCAATTCAGTTCATTCAAGATTCCAAACATAGGCGATTTAAATACAGTGCTTTACCAAAACCTTGCACAGAGGTGCTGAGCACTGCATGTGGCTCAACCCCTCTCTCTCACTCATATCCTATTACTATTAATGACCTTGACCTCAGCTTTCTAAACTTTGCTTTCTCCTGTGGATGTAATTTACCTCTTGCAAAGTTTTGACACAGCCGACCGTCTTTGTGAAATATCCTCTTCTGCAGAATTTCGTCGCACCCGGCTAGATCACGAGTGCGTCCTCCTGCCCGTAATCAGAGTCAGGCAATTTCACCAAATTGGTTGAAACTTAATTCTGGATGAAGGCTGTACAACAAAAATATGGTGACTTTGAGAAGTCATCACAAATTCAGCTCTCTGATGTTTTCTGCTCGGCCCGCCTTAGCTTGTGGCTTTGTCCCTTGTGGTTGCAAGGTGACGGCTGCACCTCTCAGTGTCACCTTTCTGTGCTGAACAGAAAAGGAGGGATGTACAAAATCAACAGCCTGTCTGATTTTTAAATCGGGAAAACTATAGATTTCTTGGACGTCACACCCAGTAGAATTCTGTTACAACCCTGGCTGGAAGTATGTTCGATGGCCACTCTTGGTTTCAAAGGTGCTTGGAGGGATTTTAACTGGTCCGTTTCTTCTCCAAACAAAAGTTGATTTTATTGAGAGGAAGCACAGACAATAGATATTTCATAGGCCAGTAACAGGATCTACCACATAGATGATGTCGCTTTTCTTTTTATTTATCTGGCCGAGTCCTTCTGCGCCTGTAGCTGAAGTGGTCAAGTTGCTGGATGGTTTGTTCTCCTTGTGCCCTGTAGCCCCCCAGATGACCACACCTCCCCGCCTGCCTGTATTCAGTTACCGCTGTGTCCTGATTTGCTCCCTGTTCTCTTATCTCTAGCCTAGACTGTGCACTCAGCTCCATTTGCACGTTGTTGGTGGCACCTCCAGCTCAAATGTCCAAAATGAGGCCGATCATCTTCCTTTGCCACCATTGGTCCAGCCCTGCCGACCAGAAACCTGACATCCCTACTTTCATCCTTTCTTCCCATCCATTCACATCAGTTGATTATCAGGTGTTGGCTGATATTTTTTTCCAGAATAGCTTTAGAATTTTCCCACTTATCTCCATGCCCCTTGTTAGTCCTCGAATGATGTTCTGGAACAATCCTTATTGTTTCTCACCTAGGTGACCGTAATACTCTTTTACAGGTTAAAATCTGATCTGTCTCTCTTGGTTGCTTACGCAGAGATTCTCAATAGCCCCTACCGTCTAAATGCTTTGAAATGACTTACACAGATCTGTGGGATGCTGGCATCCCGGCCTGGAAGGCACATTCTCCGCCCCATGTCCCTTTGAACGGTGAAGCATTCCTTCAGAGCCCAGCAGAAGTCTCTTCCTCGGGGGCTCCTTTTCTGTAACTCCCACTCCTTTCCCAAGTCAAGGGGAACCTTGCCCACGCCACCCTATATTCCTTGATCATAGTGTATAATTCCTGCTTGTACTTAGTTTACTTGTCTGTGTTTCCCACTGAATTCTAAACACTGTTGTGGAACTTGTAGTACCCCGCAGAAGTCACAAAGTTGTGCTATAACTGAATCTCTGTCTGTAAAAGTGATCGCCTCCAACCAACAGCAGTAGGAAAAAAAGTGTTTTTCTTTGTATTAGAAGGTTCCATTGTACAATGTGGCATTTTGTTTTCCCAGTAGAGATAAATGATTGCACAAATTATCTGTGAGTTTGGTGCCTGGTCTGTTTTATGCCATCTCCCCTCTATATAGAAAAAGTATTTTTTTTTAAATAATCAATTCTAATGAGAGGTCAAGTGTATGCACATCTCATATAATCTTTCTGAAAATGGCTTCAAGTACCACATTAATTAGTTTAACACCACATTCTGATCATTAGCTCAGACTATAAAATGTAATATACTTTAAATAAAGTTTTATATTTTGTACTAAAAAGCAGATACTACACATAGATATTCAAAAAGAAATATGAATGGATGTACATCAGTAGAAATAAGCATCATTTCCCCTCCCATTGTTAGCTAACCTTAGTGGAACAAACTTTTCATTACCAATTATACTTAAATGTGCAGTGTAAAATGATATCCCAATGTTCGTTTTAATAATCTAACCTACATTGCTTGAACACCAATCAAAGGTATGACATAGAATCTTTCTCCCAAATTTAAGATGTATATTTTTCCTCTTATAAATTTAAAAAATAGTAACAGACTATGAACATTTATTTGCTACAGAATTTTAATATGAATATTTTAAAATATAGCGGATTTATGTAATTCTACAATAGACATCTAAGTATTTAAAATCTTAAGTATTTGAATGTGGTAGAACACTTTCTGCTTTTGTTTGAAATAAGACATGCAATCCAGATACTAGAAGACACCAGACATGTAGCCCTTGACTTTGGTGAGTACTTCATTTGTGGTCTATAATAGTTGGTGATACACACACACATATGCACACAGACACGTAAATTGTGGAAATATTTTCGTGTGCCATATGGATTCTGTTATAGCTTCTTTTTGTTTTTTAATATTTTAAAGAAAGTCCGCTTCTGATTTTCTTTACATTTTTAAAATAGGGTTGAAACATATGATTTATTCATGAAATTTTGGATCGGGAAAATAGGAACAAAGGAAATCCCCCTCTATCCTTGCCCTGAGATGTTGCAATTCCTGTGACAATTAGGTCAAAGGTATTAGGGATTTTTTTTTTTTTTATAAATAATTTATACTTCAGTTCGCCTTCATTCTTTAAAGTGGCAATGCATGAAATTGATTTGGTATAATTGTACCTTTGATTAATATTTAATTTGAAATTATTGTATAGATTCAAATTTACATGTAACTGTTACTTTTTAGGATGCTTAGTATATATGAGAAAACTTGAGTATACATGTCTTTATAATCATTCACTGTGTTATTATTCAAAAGCACCATTTCCTCAGGTCCATAAAGTAATATTTTATAATGTGTACATATGCATGTATATATATAATTTTCCTTTTTGGCTCAATAACAGAATTGATTAAAATTTGAAATACCCTCCTTAAGGGAATTCAGATAAAATTCCCACAATGTTACATATAGACCATGTAACTGTTTTAAATGAAATATGTGCCCATTTGAAAATACAGCTTGTTAATTCCACAGGTCAGGTCCCTACTTGGAGGCACCATCTGCATCACTTCATTCAGATATCTCGGGAACTTGGCAATCTGTTCATGGTACAAGCTGTCGAGCTCCCGATTGCTTGTGCAGGTCAAGGGGCAGAGGACCTAGAGTTGCTGGGCCTGAGAGGTGGACCCAGGGGCCCTGTCTTCTCCCCACCCCAAGGGTCTTTCCTCCTCTAGTGGGCTTTTGATTACACAAAGGAGGAGGCTGCTTTCGCGGAGAGTTACACACCTTTCAAAGCTTATTCTCAGATTCAGTTTAATTCTTGGCAGTCTGTCTGGTAGTAACCCACAACTCTATGTACTGTCCCTGCCATCGGGGCATCTTAGTCCTTGCCATTTTGGAAGTAAATGACTTGCAGTCAAAACACACACAAAGCAAAACACAGCTGGGATCATTTGAATGACTACATAATTATAAAAATTGTTTAACAGTGATTTCCCTTCCTGCAATGTCAGGTTCATGAGGACAAGGACCTTGTCACCCTGGCTGCTGATCCTAAAACAGTGCCTGGCACAGAAAATGTCTCTCAAATGTTTGGTGAATAAAAATGTTCTGTAAGTGTAACTTGGAATTGCTTTCTGGGGCTTTCCGAAGGACCTGATAATGCCTCTTAACCTCTGTGACTTCATTTTCTTATCTACAAATAGGGGTTACGTCATTTATAATAATTACACAATTGGTTACTATTGGAAAACAATTTGGAATAGTCTGAGACAGGCATTGTACAGATAAGAGGTGGTTATCTTTATTAAGTAATCAGTGGTATCTGAGTACCTGAAAGTCAGCCAGGGGTTCTATAAAAATAAACAAGTAGAGGGGGAGGGAGAAGGCTTTGAATGTAATTAGCTCCAGCGTCCACATTTATGGTCTTTCTTTGATGCTTTTCTATGATCTTCTCTTTAAAGTCAATACCTTTTTTGTATAAGAGTTTGTAAGCTTTTGTTGAAGTGTTTCAGGTTTTTTCCAGCCTGGACATAGCGATGGACACATCCAGGACAGATTGGTGAGGGGGTGTAGGTTGTGATCATAGATGGCAGGGACGAAGGAAGCCTGCTTCCAGAAGGTACATTCCTCCATGAATGTTTCCTACTTCTGTGTTTTGTGATGCATATTCTGGTCTTTATTTTAAAGGACACTTTAGCCTTAGTTTTGGATTACAGTCTCACAGCATTTATTCTGCTGACTTTGCTTACATGCCCTCTATCCTATAGAAACCTAGGTAGTCTTTTATATTTTTAATTCGTTAGGATAGTAGAGCTGTTTTCTGTGCTTTAATTCGGTATGCACTGTGTTTTCCTTTTATGCAGTAGTCTTTTCAAAAATTTAGGGAGTTCCCTGGTGGTGTAGTGGCTAGGCGTCAGTGCTCTCAATGCTGTGGCCTGGGTTCAACTCCCAGCCAGGGAACTATCCCCGCACCCCCCCCCGCCCCCAAAATAAGGAAATTTAACTGTTCATGTCAGACTTCATGTGTTTTTGGGTCAGTGAACTATTAGCAAATTGTGTTTGCAAACATACCCATTTGTCTTCTGCCACCTATCATCTTTTTATAAGTGTCATCTTCCTAAAATTGTGACTTTTTCAGAGTTGGATTTATTTTGGTAATGAAATCGGATTATTTCAGAGCTATTCCATTCGGGATGTTTGTTGAACTGCAGAGAATCTCTCCTTCCACAAAGACCTGTATTGCACCCCGTGTTTACACAGAATTGCTCACGTATGGGCCATAAGGAGCTGATTAAACTGCTTAAGGTCATTCCTGGCTGTTTGGGAAGCTTTGTAAGCACCAGAGAGAGGGAGTACTTAGGTATGGAAATTAAGTTTAATATGCATAGACTGGACACCAGCACTGAACATCTGGTCAGACCCAAATGAAGAACAGTGAGTTTTAATATTGAAGCTAAAATAATTTATGTCCATTTTACATTTAACTCAGGGAGATAAATTTGCCCTTAGTAAAACTTTATTATTATTTTTTAAAATTAAGGAAGAAGTTGAGGGAAAAGGCCATGTTGATCATGCCAGACACCGGTTTACGCGTCTTAATTTACGTAATCCTCACAGAATTCATGGAAATGGGTATAATTTTTATCTTTTCCTTCAGATGATGAAATTGAGGCCCAGAGAAGTTAAAATAATTTTGTCCATGCTCATTCATTTCCATGTTATTTTGATTTTCACACTTAATGAGATTCCTTAATCATGGAGGATGCTTAATCATAAACATGAACCTCAGGACACATTCCTTTTTTGCCAAAGCATGATATAGTTTACTTCTCCTGATCAAATAACTGTTAACATGGCAGTCAGTAGGTTTTAAATGATATAATTTTCAGTTTGTTTTCTTAATCCACACTCAGTCAGGCACAAGAACCAGTAAAGGTTGATATTATTTTACTTGAGATTGCTTTCCACACGTGGAAATCTTACCTTTTTGTTCTGCCACAGCCAGTTGGTGCAAGACCTGTACATTTTGCATTAAGGATTCGGCTGTGGTTTTGTTATCTATGCATTATTGACAAATCAAACTATCACAGGATTGGAGTACTCCCAAATAATCTCCCTCGCCCCCCAAATTTAAGATGGGTCAAAAGAAGGAGATAAATCGATCTTTGGTTATTATTCCTTCTTTTTGCCTTTATTGTCCTTTGATAATGCCTAAAACATTTAAGCTATGTTAACTGACCTTCCTCAATTTATTCTGTGATATAAAGACAGAGTGACTTTAATTAAAGAAACCATTTCAATATGGCCCCTTAAAAATAGGCCTGTGCAACCTGTGTGCAGCCCAGGACAGCTTTGAATGTGGCCCAATACGCATTCCTAAAACATTGTGAGATTTATTTTCTTTTACTCTTTTTTTTTTTTTTTTTTTTTAAGCTCATCAGCTATCGTTAGTGTCACTATGTTTTATGTGCGGCCCAAGATAGTTCTTCCAGTGTGGCCCAGGGAAGTCAAAAGGTTGGACACCCCTGCCTTAAAAGAACAGGACCGGTGTGTCCAGGAGAGATCAATACTTGGGATCTTCTGACATGGGGCAGGTAATCCCTTAAAGCCTAGATATTGACAAGACAATCCACTAAGCAAATAGTTGGGAAGCAGTAAAGCTTCCGTTGGCTTCTGTTATGAACACCATTTCCCTTTCTCTTGTCTCGATGAGGTTGTTCTTGAGACGTGTTCACCTTTTCTGTTAGTGCCATCTACTTTGATTTGACTTAACTTGGGCTGAATTTTGTTGTTTTATGTTGTCGAAGTGAACACTTAATTCTTCAACTTAAAAAAAAAAAAACAATGAGTTCTTCATCTCTGGCTGCAAAGTGTCAGTGATGTGAAAGTCCCGGCATTTCAGTCCAGCCTCACACTATCTAACCTGGAAGACGTGGGAATTTCCTCGTTTGGGGGATCTACTGAGGTTCCATTTCTGAGCACTTGAGCTGTTTGAAGTTCAAGTGACCGTGATCTCCTGAGGCTCAGATGTAATGGCCACTGAGAACACCAAACATAAATTGATAGTATTGAATGACATGTATTATCTGAGGGTGGTCCGGAGAGTATCCAGCCGTGTAATGTGAAAAATAGAGGCATTTCTGGCTGGAGTCTTCGGGACAGCCCTCGTATGTCTGAGGGCAATAGTTATGACTCACTTTGATGTTGTACTTTTAGAGATAACATGTTGTAGTATATCGTTGACATTTTAACTAAAACTGATGAAGTATTTCTTAGCGTGTGAAAAATCATGTCAATGTGGTGATGTCCCTTTGTTCCAGGAAGAACCACAAGAAACGATCATGAAATTGGTTGCAGAAACATGTGGCTGGGAATTCGGTAAACACACCCAGATCAGGACAATTGCCAGATGCCCTTATAGTTTCATATCGGAATGTTTTATGGTGGTAGGCCATCAGTATCCATGAGCATTTATTTCTCCATAAGGTTTCCCAGAAGTATGAAAAGTGTATGGAGGCGTTGTGCTCAACTTCACAGTATACTTTCTGGCGCCATAAACAGTAGCTAAGAAGACTAATAACAATCAATGTACCAGTAGGAACTCGAAAAGTTCAGGAAAGGAAGCCAGAATCTAATAGAGCCATTATTTTATTTCTTTTGGCTGACCTGCCACAGACTGCTTGGGGATTTTTTTAAATTCTGAAGAGTAAGCAAACGCTGAGTTAGGAAAGATTGCTACAAATGAACGTGAAACAAAATCTAAAAATTGCCAAATCAGACAATGATTCACCTTTAATTGTTAGAGGCATCAGATAGTTATGTAAAATGTATAACTAATTTTAGTTCTCTAAATCGGACAAAAGTTGCCAGTTTTCCATGTTAGAACCTTTTCTGGTTAATAACTTTTTAAAGCTGCTCTTTTATCATGGTTTTCACATATTTCTCTCATCACATTTAATACTCTGCCTCTTTTATGGACCATGGGTATTCCAAAATATTTATATAGTTCTCTGTTCTTTTAAAATGGAATTTTCACTCTAATTTCTTTTCCATTTATAGATATAAATGTCTTGAACACATTTTAAGCTTATGTCATAGGAGAAGGAATAAATTAGAATTATTTTATAATTTTTCCATAAATTGTTAGGAGGTGTGATAAAAAAAGATACAGTGAATGTTTAAATTAAAAAACAATTATTACAGTAAAAGACACATTGCCATGAATCCCTTTCAAAATATGCCCCCTCTCTTGGAACACACTATCCCATCATTCCTGCCTCTTTTGGAAGCAGTTCTGGAAGTCCTCTGTCGTGAGGGTCTTTAGTCACGCTGTCATGGCTGCCTGAATGTCTTGAATTGATTCAGGTCGCACATCGCTTCTGCTATGGCAATTTATGTCAAATAAAAACATTACGTTGTGTCCTCATCTACTTTATTCACCAGATTTGGCACCATGTGACTTCTATTTGCTCCCCAAAGTAAAAATGACCACGAAAGGTAAACGATCAGGCAGCCACGACAGCACAACTGAAGACACTCACGACAGAGGACTTCCAGAACTGCTTCCGAACATGGCGAGAGCGATGGGATAGTATGTTCTAAGCGAAGGGGAGTATTTTAAGGGGCATTCATGGGAATGTGTCTTTTACTGTAATAATTTTTTCTATTTAAATGTTCACCATATTTTTTATCACGCTTCCTCTATATTATTTTAATAGTTGATTAAAAATCACGTACCACCAGTGTTGATGCTCACATCATGCTTTAATATATAACTCATTATCAATTATTATTCAACATCAATCAGTGTGTGCTGAGTGCCTGTGAATGGCACAGCCCTGTGTATGTACTTAAACATAATAATCCTATTACTACGTAGGCTCCGCCTTGTATTAGCTTCTGTTCTCTACCAACATTAATAAGAACTCTCATAGAGAAGGAGAAGGAGAACATTTTCTGAATGAAAGTTGAGAATTTGGGATTGAAAAAAAGAAAACAACTCATTTTCTTTTTTCTTGCTTTCTTGTTTGGATTCTTTGAATTAGAATTGTTAATGGCCAAATGAATCTGTCTAAGATAAATCCCTCAAAGCTGAGTGAATGATACGTCCCCTGAGAAATTATCTCGCTGGGATATGATCTGAGTTTATGCCAATGCCTGCCTAAAGGTTCAGGAAAACTAAGGACTTGATGAGACTGGAGTTTTAACAGTCATTCTTAAATATGACCTCTTTTTTCTTTATTGCAGCTGAAGAACGATGATGCAAATTCAGATTTCATAAAATGAGTTATAAAATAAGTTAATGTACCACGCTCAACAAATTACACTTAGATTTAATATGGCATCAAAGGCAAAGTAAACAGCTTAAATTGGTGTAATTTAGCTTAATCTTTATTTTAGAAAGATGTTATTTTGTAAGTGGTAATGACCTTGGTGATACAAAATATTTAAGATTTATTTTAAAAATAAATAGACATAAGAGTAGTTTGGACTATACTAAGATTAGTCATTACTAATTGGGACACTGATATTAATGATACAACCCCAGAATTTATGGTGAAAATTATCGATTTCAGAATTTTTAACTAGTTTGCTAATGCCTAAGTCACTCTTCTATTTGAGGTGTACTTGCATAGTAAAGTTAACAGTGGAAGCTTCATGTTCTGACTAGTTCAAAAAAGATGGACAAACTCTTATTTGTACCATCTGGGTCGGTCCTCCCTCCCTCCCTCCCTCCCTCCTTCCCCTAATACGGATCCCAACTACTAATTCTTTCCAGGCTCTAAATAAGCTGGATAATCACGCTTCTTAGAAACTACACTGTTTACCTACATCGAAAATTACAAATTTAAAACCATAGTTGATTTGTAGTCACAACTGTGATAAGTCACTTGACACTATATTTTGAATAAACATGCTATAATGTATTTTGCTGTGTATAATATACACCTTTTGGCCCATATTTGTGAGGGAAAAATAAGGATGCGTGTTATACATGGGTGGTATTATACTGATTCCATATCTATATAAAAGTTTTTAATTTTTTATTTGTGCTTATAAGTTAAAAGTGTAACTCTAGAAATCAATAATGGTATTTGTATACAAAATAATACCCTGGAATATGATAATCATTTTGTTGTTGTTAAATTTATGGAAGTGATATTGGTTAGTAAAAATTACATAGATTTCAGGTGTACGATTCTACGGTGCATTCTCTATGTGTTATATCAATCAGTTCTCTCTCCATCACCATGTACTTGACTCCTCCTCCCTCCTCTCCCACCCCTCACCCCTTGCCCTCAGGTAACCACTCACCTATTGGCTGTGTCCATGAGTTTTTGTTTCTTTGTTGCTTTCAGTTTTATATTCCATGTTAACAAATAAATTCTGAAATTCCTTTATAATACAAAAAACAAGTACCTAAATATAAACAAATACAAATTTGGAATAACAGAAAAGATTTTTTGCCGTGAAATTTTGGACCAAAAATGTGAGTGCGCATTATACGTGGGAAAGCATTATACCTAGCAAAATACGGGGGGGGGGGGGAATATATCAAGATTGTATATATATATATAGTGCATATAGAGAGAGAAGAAGAGAGAAATATTGGGTAAATGATATTACATATAGGTTAATTTCATTTTCCTTATTTAGCAAAGATCACTTTGGGAAGAGTGATCTGAATGTATTTCTACTTGATTTTTGTACAAATTCTGATTTTTAAATAGGTAGTTTTCTAAACTACTTTTTGGATACAATCTCAATTTACTTTAGAAATTAAAAACCTCATGTCTCAGTAAGTGTTATAGTACAGAAACCTATTTTAAAAATTGTTGTAAATAAAATATATAAGGGGGTGGGGAGAGAAAATAATCAGTTTCTGTATTTAGAAACACTGGAACTATGTTACCCGGATGGAAACCAATGTTAATCTGATCTGCATTTTCCATTGTGGTTTTGTTTGGAAATAAGCACTGAGGATCATGAAGTTAATTTTAATTAGAAATTGAATATAAAAATCTTGGAGTCTTGCATTATCTTCCAGGTTTTGAAATATTTTTAGAATTGTGAAAATTTTTTAGAAAATTATGGGTTTTTCTCATTTTTCGATACCTTTATAATCTTGAGTGAGTGTGAATTTAAATCACTGTCTCTTCTGTAGTTTTGAACATTATGACCCCCAGGGCCCAAAGGACCAAGGCCGATTTTGACCTTATGAGAAGAGATGATAGTGTTTTATTTTTTTATCATGCCATGTGCAGGACCTCTGTCTTCCATAGATTCCTTCTGTCCTCTCATTTTGTCACCATTTTGTTTGTCCTTCTGTTTCACCAAACATCCATAAAGATATTGAAAAAAGGGAACTCTGGGGCATTAGCAAGTTTTCTGTGCTGATTCTTTAAAGCAGGCATGTCCAACCTGTGGCCCAGGACGGCTTTGAATGCATCCCAACACAAATTCTTAAAACACGGTGAGATGTTTTTACAATCCTTTTTTTTTTCTTAAGTCATCAGCTATCATTAGTATTTTATGTGAGGCCCCGGACAGTTCTTCCAGTGTGGCCCGGGAAGCCAAAAGGTTGGACACAACTGCTTTAAAGGAAAATACTTTCCTATAGTACAGATGATTCATTTGGCATTTTTCATAAAAATTGCCACATTTTTAACTAAATGCGTTACCTTAAAAATCGATTTTAAGTTTGAATAGGTACAGTTAAATGCCATATTATACATACTGCCCATTTTCAAGGCAAAACCCCAGCAGGTTACATTTAATAAAGACATTGATTCGTAGTATTTGTTCTTCTGGTCATTTATGGAGATTTAGGTAGTGTCAGGGAGGCAGTTGTAGCGTGGGCCGGTGGAGCACACACAGTGCGTCATTTGGAAATAGGGTAAGTGTGTATACTAAGTAGGCACAGCCTTTCCCCCTGGCTGCTAACTGCACCCTAACATTAAACTTTCCAGCAAGACTCTTTACAGACACTGAGAGAAGAGGTATTTGAAAGAAAAAAAAAAAAAAGCTGTAACTACTATCTTCAAATTTCCATAAATTTTCATGTATTATGGGATTTGATGCCAAGTGGCAAATTTCTATACTCAGCATGTATTTTTTTTCAAATTTGAATGGAACTGTTTTATCCTTTGTGCTTTCTGAAGAGATTTAAAAAATTGTAATAGGAGATTGTTGGAAATGATAAAACTCCACGTTTCCACCTTATTCTACAGTCAATAATTTATACAAAATTGAATTTAGAAAGGGAAGAAGTAAGGGGCCACACTTTTAAAAATCCAAGCCCTGTAGCAGATTGCCTTTGCTTACTGCCTTTGGTTGCCTTTGAATTGGTGGTCAGTTGTGTGAGATAAGATGAAAATCACACCCTGGTCCTCAAACCTTTGATTACTGAATCCTAGTGCTCAATGAATGAATTGTTCTCACCATCACAAAACTCTAGGCCTGGGGCAGTTACATTTTCTTGGTCTTTAGCCTAAGGAAATATGACCCTCTGTAGAAGACCGTCCCCTCTGCACACATAAAAGGACTCTGTCTTCAACCATTACAATAGTTTTCTGCTTTCCTTTAAGCAAAGTTTTGTACATCAAGAAACCTTTTGTAATACGTTCCTTTAATCTCTACTTGCTTCTCCTAATTCTTTTTATTTCAGAGTTTAATCAGGAATTCTAATATTTCACAAGTTGGAAAGAAAATGTTTGACTAATACAAAATTGGAACTCAACAATGTAAGACAAATACATGTGCAAGTATCAGTCTATTATTTTCCTCTGACAGGACTGGAATTTATGACTACTCACATTGGAGTGATTATATTTGGGATTACTTTAGTTTTCTAGTTAATCTAAGATGAAGCAGTGGAACCGTAACTATTCTTTTTCCTGTCCTTATAGATTATTTTTTACATTGTTTTAGATTACCAGTTAATCTTTTGGATTAAGACATATTGACTTGAGGTTTTTAATATTGAACACTGGGCAGATACTAGTGGACCGGTTGTTTGGTTCATTGCTTCGTTGGCTACAGCACTTAATGTAAGCATGATGTTTTTGGTTTCTACATAGCTGAGTAATTCTTGAACTGACCAAAACAGAATTTAGTATCTAACTGTTTATATTTCACATACTATCAGTTATGTATTAGGCTGGTCCAGTACATAAATGCATATGGTAATGAAGTACATCATGTTCATTCAGTCCATTTAATCTATACTAGAAATGCACATTTATTTATTCATCCCCAATTGTTGGTTAAACACTTAATAAATGAATGGATATAATTCCAAATATACATTTTATTTTTAAAATAAAAGTAATATTTACTGAGACCATCAGATTTAAAAGTCTGTGCTTCTTTTTATATACTCTTTTTCTGTCAGGTATATTCAGTGAGTTTTTGTAAGTGATAAGAAAAGGAGATATTCTCCAGCAGAATTACTTATTTCTAGTAAATTATATATGTGTTCATTTTAAAGGTGGATGCCTTTTTTTTTATGGCAACCTAAGATTTAACTGACTGTGACATGTAGCCTGAACTTACTGTGCCTTACAAACAACAACAAACTCACTGTTTTCTGTTTCCACTTGGCTGCCTTACTAGTTAGGTAAAATTGATGATGTTATCACAAATATTGTGGATTGTGCAAGGTTTTGAGAAGGAAGGAGGTTTCACTAAACAAGAGACTCACAAGTCTACTTAAACACCCTGCTTTCCATGCTAATCTCCTGTTTACAGTGCTCCATTACGAATATTTAACAGTAGGCAGCATGCAGACCAGAATTAAAGAACATATGGGTACAGTTATCCTGGTTAAAACGGCCAACGTGCCTTGTATTGTGTGTGCAAGATAACAGGACAGGTGGTAATCCATCTTCACAGAGTGGAGACAGCTGGCATTTTCCTTAAGCTGAAGCAGTCTTTTTCAATGTAGTCTCACCTCGCAGCTGATATGTTGCTTATTAGTATAATTTAAAACATACATTGATGTTAAAAAAGCATTCTGTTTTCTGTCCAGGACAAAAAGCTCCTTGTGGGCTAGGCATACACAAAAAAAGTTTTGAAATTGAGAAAATTAAGCTTCATTTTTTTTTAATGTGAAATAAAGGTTGTCCTATAAAATACTTTCTTTTAAATTGGGTGAGAGAACTCTTTTTTTTTTTTGCATCCCGTATTATCCAAAATTATGAAGTTATTAGAAAAAACGATTAGCTTACACCATCAAGTTATATTTGTTAAATTGTTAAAAACATTTCTTTCTTATTTAAACTATTTTTCATTTCTCATATTAAAGGAAGTCTCATAAGACATACATTGGACTCAGAATAGCAGAATCTCTCAGAATCTACTTGGAAATTGTCTAACTTTTTTGTTTGCTTTATGGATACAGTATAAAGAAGGAATCAAATGTGTTGGATATTTCGTATATTGAAAACTGTATTTCCAAGTAGCTTTCAGGCCATTCCAGATTCCAATTATCCCCTTCAAATATTATCCAGTAAAAATTTTGACAGGATGTTCAATTGCAATGGCCATATCAATTCATTTAGTCCATCTCTTAATTTCCCAAAGGCAAGTTCAGGTTAAAGGTCAGGTTGCTAGTGCATGACACTCTTAAGATCAGGATCAGCAGTTTCAAAAGCACCTTGGACATTATTTGCATCCCTCTGTCCAAGTATTGCAGAGTCAATATCACAAATACAGTCCTTATTAGTAAAAGGGATGATGCTATTTACCAAGTAAGTATGAGTGAAATAAGCGACGGGTTCAGTGCTTGCATTAAAATTTTGTTTATCAAGAAATGAATGCTCTGCCTTTTATTTAACCACTTAATTTCAGTTTAGAAAATTTCCTGGCATGTGCTCTTACACAGCAATTTTGTAAGAATGAATGTGACTGTGCTTTATTACAAAAGTAGACTTCAGCACTACATGTGTGAAATCAACCATTATTTGCCATCGATTGGATTTCAGAGCTTCTCAAAGTATGGATTTAATTATCTACTCCCTTTAAATGCTCTTGAGTTGGCAGTTATATGTTTTCTAAACTTCTTTTTTTTTAATAGTTAAATTTATTGGGGTAGCACTGGTTAGCAAGAATGACCTAGGTTCCAGGTGTAAAATTCTACAGCGCATTGTCTATGTGTTGCGTTGTGTGCTCACCACCCAGAGTCAGTTCTCCTTCCAACACTATATATTTGATTCCTCCGTCCCCCCTTTTACTTACATGTTTTTGGAATAGCTGGCATTATTTAGTGCAGTGACAAACTGAATGATCTCTTGGCTTACCTTTCTCCTAAGGGTGTAACCCCTAGACTTCGTTTTCTTAAAGTCTAGAACAGCAGTCTTCACACTTCTGTTTGTATCCAAATTACCTGGATGGTCTGTTAAACTCTGGCTTGCTGGCCTCACCCCCAGATCTAATTCAGCAGGTCTGGGATTGGGCCTGAGAATTTGCATTCCTAACAAGCTCCCAGCTGTTGGTGTGGAAGGTAGTTCAGAGATCCCACCTTGAGAATCTCTGCTCTATAAAATACGTTGCTTTCGGGTTGTTGGGTAATCTCCCCAGGACATTAAGATCGAGTATTTTTGAAAAGTGTTAACTAATGAAAAAAAATACTTTAAAAAATACGCAACCTAATGTACTGGGGAAATTACCCAGGTGAATGAATACCTAGAATGATTGCCATAGCATACAAGCGAACCTCGGCTAAAACATTTGCTCGGTTATTTGGGAGGGACACTTATGGAAACCACTGTTCTTTCTTCCCATTTACTTCTCTCCTCTTTCCATTCCTCTAATTCTAATCCTCTTCATCCACACTGGAGTTTCCTTCCAGATTTTTCTAATGTTTACTCTAATCAGCTCTTTTAGGAATTACCTGATAACAGTTCGCCATGATCCTTGATCTCCTCCTAGGAGTTGAATCAGTTTTGATACTGGTGGGATGGGAACTTGGAAAAATACGGAATGGCTTGAAATTTCAGTGTACCGAAGACTGTTCTGGAGGATCACGCAGGGTCCTCAGTAAACACACACACATTGATTGTCTTTTTAAAATTGAAGTATAACTGAATGTAAGGTTTTCTTAGGTTGAGGCATACAACATAGGGATTTGATGTTGTGAAATGATGACCACAGTAAGCCTAACATCTTTCGCTGTGTATAGCGACATACTTATTTTCTTGTGATGAGAACTTTTAAGGTCTATTTTATTAGCAACTTTCAAATATGCACTACAGCATTATTTACTCTAGTCAACACGGTGTATGTTATACCTCCATGACTTATTTTATAAATGGAACTTTGTGCTTTTTAACCTACTTCACCCATTTCACCCACTCCCCACCCTCTGCCTCCCGCAACCACCAGTCTCTTCTCTGTATCTGTGAGCTTGGGGGGATTTTTTGTTTGTTTAGATGTCACATATAAGTGAGATATTTGTCTTTCTCTGTTTGACTTATTTTACTTAGCATAATGCCAACAAGGTCCACCTATTTTTGTCACAAATGGCAGGATTTCTTCTTTTTGATGGCTGCATAATATTCCGTGTGTGTGTGTGTGTGTGTGTGTGTGTGTGTGTGTGTGAGATTTTCCTTATCCATTCATCCATTGATGGGCACTTGGGTTGTCTCCGTATCTTGGTTATTATAAATAACACTGCAATGAACATGGAGGTGTATCTATATTTTGGATTAGGGTTTTCATTTTCTTTGGATAAATGCCCAGAAATGGAATTACTGGATCATATGGCACATTGATTCTCTTATCTATTGAAGAACATTCATTTGGAAGTGCAGATTTACTCATTTGTTCTCACGTTCAAAATAAAAAGGTTATTAAAAAGTATAATATTAAAACTCAGCTGTATTTTGATACCCATATTTTTTTAATGTCTTCATGAAATGCTATTATTATTGGTGTCTAATTTTACATTAATTAAAATATGGAGTTTCAGGGTTAAACAATTTTATTACTTTATTATGGCATTATTATATTATTTTTTATAGTTGGAAGTGTTAGAATCAATTTAGATTACCTAATGTTTAATTGGCAATAAATATTGATAGTTATTAAAATGACATAAATCATTTTAATTGCATAATTTAAGATATTAAAATTAAGTAACTGTTTACCAAAATATACTGGTGGTCTAAATAACAGTAATTTTCTAGGTTCTTCTCTTATAGTTGTTTTTTCTATCCTTTCTATCATCAATATAAATATCAAGTGAATTCCTTCTTTCAAAAAGAAAAGGGAAATGACAATAGCAGTTTATTATTTTTCATTGATTTATTGAATTTATTAGGAGACCAGAATATTCACAACCAGAAATAAATTATTTTGCTGCCAGGAAATCAAATTATAAGGTTTCTTGGTGAGCATGTAATTAGAGAAAAGCTGTTTGTTATTCTTCAGACACTTCACTGGGTTTAATATATCTGCTGCTTACCCAGAGGAATAGCCTTGTGTCTGCAACCCTTGGGCAAGACTCTCGTCTTTTGAGAGTACAGGACTCACATTAGCTACATTTTCATTTCTCAACTAAGTAAATAGATACTTCTATAAAACATGAAACTTATAACTTAATCCTTTCTGTGAATATGAAAATTATTATATATATATATATTTTTTCATTTTGATTTTCTAATTTCAAAGTTTAATGTAAAATGTAGTTTTCTGTTTAAAGAAAAATGTATCCTATATTTTTAATGTATCTGGGACCAACTGGAGTTTGATTCTCACAGGGGTTAGTGAACCTTTATTAAATAGAAATAGATATTCACACTAAACACTGTTTTCCTGTCCTGAAATACAGTGCTCTGTAAGTCACCATTATTCGGAGAAGCATGGATCATAATCACAGTTTCTTCCTGCCTTACCATCTGTAGGAGGTAGGACAATTTATTTCACGAACTCATCTTAGCAAAAGTGCTGCATGCCTCATCATTGAATATCACTCTGGTCACCTACGAAGTCCTCCCCCTTGGGAAGCTCTGCACTGATACCAGCACCCAGTCCACCCTTCCAAGCAATTTTGGAACTGTTTTTCTGGAATGGCCATCAGAGCTGTTATTGTAACCTTACCAAGGTAATGACCTTACTGAGTTGCTTGTACAGTACTGCCAACGTAACTGCATGGTGGCAAGTTCATGAACTTAATTGTCAGATTTTGGGGATGATGAAATAGGGTATAGAATGCATTTTAGATTTTTATTGTATGTCGAAGGCTAATCAAACAAGCCTATTGGCAGAATTTCAGCAGGCTCCAGAGTGCAGTTTAATTTGATGTTCCATACAGTTTATGCCTGCTTTTATCCATGGAATAAAAACTGTCCTAACAATTGTTACAGTACGTATTCTCTTTTCTTCCCCCATTTTTTATTTTTACAGTATGTACTTTAGTGCCTGGGAAAGCTTACAGTAGTGGAAAGCTCAGGTTCACTAATGGCATAGGGGTTGCAATAGTGCCTAGCTTTCCAAAGGGGAGCGATGCCCACAGCATGTGATTCTAATTAGCTCAGAAAGTGGTAAAGGAAAAAGAGCCACAATTAGTAGCAAATACAGTAATTTTTCTACTCATAACCAGCTTTTAATATATTCAGTTTAAATGGCCACTCAGACTTATTGGTAATCTCCAGTACATATGAGTCATCCCTCATAAACCCTGTGTTTTGCAAAACAGCATATTTGCTACATAGCTGAAATCTCTGAAAGACATTGACGTGTAGGAATTACCTTAATTTTGGAATTGTGCCCTCTGGTCACCAGGTAGAGTAGGAAATAGCTAGTTTGCTTAATAGTAGCTTATGTTGGTAAAAGCCAAAAATACGTTATAACTACATACAAATAAATTGAATAAGAGCATTCTGAATTTGATAATGGTTGCAGCATGCTGTAATAATTAAAAGAGCAGTGTCCTAGAGACTGATTTTGGTTGAATATCAATTTAGTGATGAGTATCTTTCTTTGCTGATATGCTCTTTAATTGATGCAAACCAGCTAAAATTAGTTATTCAATTTTAAATAAAGTTTTCAACTATTTCAATTTTCCTGCAATTTACTATTTCAGAATCTCTGTTCCATTATATTCCCATTAAATAGCACTTTTTTGAGTGGCATGCATCTTCTTCATGAAACAAGATCAGAATGCTTAGAAATTAATTTTTTAATTTTCAATTATAGTTAACAGTCAGTACTATTTTAGTGTCAGGTGTAGCATACTGTTTAGATATTTATGTAACTTACAAAATGATCTCTCGTGATAAATCTAGTTTTCCTGATGGTAGGCACTATACACAGTCAGTACAATACTATTGACTATATTCCCTATGCTATGTGTTTTATCCTCATGATTATTCTGTAACTGCCAATTCGTACTTCTTAACCCCTTCACCTTTTACTCCCACCCCCGAACCCCATCCTTTCTGGGAACCATGTTTGTCCACTCTTTCTGTGAGTTTCTATTTTTGTTTGTTAGTTTATTTTTGTTTTTTCGATTCCACAGATAAGTGAAATTCTGTGGTATTTGTCTTGATCTGTCTGACTTATTTCACTTAGCATCATACCCTTTATGTTGTTGGAAATAGTGAGGTGTCACTGTTTTTTATGGCTGAGTAATATTTCATTGCACATATGTACCACATCTTCTTTATTTTTTGCTTTTTGGTATGTGGGTAGCTCCCTGACTGGGAATCGAACCGAGGCCACAGCACTGACAGCGCCAACGCTGAAGTCTTAAGCCACTACACCATCAGGGAACTCCCCACATCTTCTTTATCCATTTGTCTATCAATAGATACTTCGGTTGCTTCCATGTCTTGGCTATTTGTAAATAATATTTCAGTGAACATAGAGACACATATATCTTTGTGAATTAGTATTTTGGATATCTTTGGATAAATACCCAGAAGTAGAATTGCTGGGTCATATGGTAATTCTATTTTTAATTTTTTGGGGAACCTCTAAACTGTTGGCATGTTTAGGAACGTTTGTTGTTATTTCTTTTAACTGAAGGGAATTGTTCACTTATTAAAAAAAGTTATTAACTGTGAAGGTTTAAAAATTAGATTTTCTTTTGTTTTTTATTAACCGTGTTTTCCTCTTGATAATATACATCGTGAGTTCTAAGCACTCTACTGGGACCCAGTATTATTTGTACTGACCATAAACTTAACTGTCAGACTTGACATGAATATTCTCCGGAAGTGTAGGAATAAGGCTAGGAGAACAGCATGAATTGTATCAGGCTGTTATGGCTCACAGTGCCATTTTTTTCCTTATATATTTTTCTACTATCTGTGAATTATCATTGTTTTTATGTCAATATAACCAGGACTAACACATACATTTATGTAGTTTCTTCACTTCAAAAGGTCACTCTGGCCAAGGGAGTAAATGGAGGTTATAGTTTCTGTACTGTCCAGTCTCTGAATCAGGTTTGGAAGGCTGCATCTCCACGACAGGCCTCCTTCCCAGCTTACAGTGCTTAAACATACAGTGCTGGTGGGAGCTAGCCAAAATCTCAAAGCCTTTTATAAAGTCCTTTGTGCAATTACTGCATCTTCCTCTGTCACTATGCTAGATTCAGAGGTATTTGGTTTTGTTTTGTTTTGTTTTGTTTTTTCCATGAGTGATTTTCGAAGTGTCCAGAGATTCTATCAGAGAATCCACAGGGTCAACATCATGCATGGGTAATCATCATGCATGGGATCCATTCAAAGTTCCAGATAAAACAAGGGATTTTAATATAACAGATTACAGACAGTTTATTGATTTTTTTTCAGATTCCACATTGCCACTAGCATTTAAGGAACTACCACATGTTGAGTGTTGGTGTAGTACAAAAGAAGAATGTTGACAGTTACGTGAAAAGGCTGTAAAAATACTCCTCCCATTCCTAACCAGAGGTCTTTGTAAGACTGAATTTTCTTACACTTCAAAAGGTACTGTACTGCCAAGGACTGAATGCAGAAGTAGATAGAAGAATGTAGCTGTCTACTCATTAAACCAGATGATTTATTTTAAGTCTGCAAAAATATGAAACAATGTTCTTCACTGAATTTGTCTAGAAAATATGTTGTTTCATGAAAATATTGTTTGTGCTGACATATAACAGGGTAACTATTTTAAATTTCTCTCCATTTTAATTTCTGCATAATTGTATCTTGGATGCTTATCTTGGGAAAAGGAGTCCAACATTCCTGTTTTTGAAGCATCACTTCAGTTTTCACATTTGATTCAGAGTGAGCCAACCTACAGGTGCAGATGTGTTGACTCAACTCTGCAAACATGGAGAGAAGCTTCATCCTAAAGGCCAAGTCAGTGGCTGTCAGGATGGTTTTAATTAACAGAAAGGCACGATTGGTCCCATTTTGTGTGCACTTCAAAATGTTAGTTGTCCGTTGAGATGGCTCACAGATGAAGTACTCCTTGAGCTGAATTGAAATGCAGCTGTGACATAGGCTCTTTAAAGAAGACAGGAGAGAGGAGTTTAGGGTAAACGGTTCCGTGTGAATTAGGAATGATTTTATGGGAGATGTTGCACAGCTGGTCTGTTCATGATTGTCAGAGCAAACCTAATATGGCAGGGGATGCTTCAGGATTCAGTCATAAGAGTTTTCTTATTCATGATACCTAAATAATGTATTCTAAAACAAAGCAGAGAAACAAGAGAAAACAAACAAACCCTCCCCTCCACATCTATACAGTTCTTCTACTTTGATTAGAAGGATGTTGCCTTGTAAGATGAGATAGTTCTACCATCATACTCAGTCTTGACAGTCATGCCGTGAGCTGTAGAAAGCAATTTATCAGAGTGGTAAAAGCACTGGCTTTGAAGTCAGTCAGACACACTCTGCTCCAAATCCGGCCTCTTCTACTTACTAATAGTGTGAGAGTTGGCAAGTTACCTTACTCCATCAGGGCTGGGTCCCGTCGTCTGAAAATGAGTAATTCTGCTCTTAAAGATTTATTGTGAATATTAAAACACATTCAAGTGTGAAGCATAGTAAATTTTTTATGATGCATGCTCTATTTATTATATATGAGGGCAGTATGGAAACTCTCTAGCCATGTAATATGAAAAATAGAGGCACTTAGGGCTGGATTTTTTCCGGATAGCACTCATATATGACTACATGTGTCTTCCTTTCCACAAGGGGTGTGTGTGTGTGTGTGTGTGTGTGTGTGTGTGTATTCAGCTATCATTTTGTTCAGTGTTGGCTAGCAACAGCAGTTTTAATATTTGAGAGATATCTTTATATTTCTCTCCTCCTCTTTCTGGACTTTACAAATCCCAATTGCTGTTTTAGATTCTGGAAGTATAGTTCGTGAAGGCAAAAAGCAAAGGGTTCTTGTCGTGACTACCTAGTCATTTTCAGGGGAAATAAAATAACTTCTAAGGGTTACCTTAGTAAGAAGTACCGGAGTCAAGCCAGTTCATAATTAATGACAAAGTTTATTTAATCTCTCATAATTTAGTATTTTTACTTTAAATAGAAAAATGTGTTTTTCCTACTGCACCATTCTTACACTTCAATTACTTTTAAATCTGGTAGAAGCAACTTAGGAAATTATATAGAAATAAGACCACAGGTGAAAATGACTATGACTTGGACCACAGTAAGGGATTTCTCAATTGAAAAGAATGGGATTGGGCCTCTTAAAACAAACGTGAGACACAGTGGTGTAAGAGAGGGCCATTTTCGTTAGATCAGTAATTGAGAGAATGAATTGCTGACTGAATGAAGATAACCACATCTACATAAAATGAAAATTCCTCTCTTAATTGTTGTGGTCCCTTGTTTTGCAGAATTCTGATATGCGGGAAGCCACAACACGTATGGATCTGTGTATTTGTCTGTGCATTTCTGTGTATATGTGTACTCGTACACACAAGCCCTAGTGCTGGAGTTCTCGTGGATGATGATTTTACCACTGGCTCCAGCATTCTAAGAGCACGTCATTCTTCGCTACTTTGAGAGCTTGTTTATCCAGCCATGATTCCTCGTGGGTATACTAAATATAGTTTGAGCAAAGTGTGAGATAGTGAGGTTTGGGGATTTTTTTACCCCAATTACAACTTTGCCAGGGACAGTTCAAAGAGCCAGAGAAAGAATTAAAAACTAGTCTCCGTGTCGTAAGCTGTCTGATGCACTGGCCGTGGTGAGTATTTAAAATGAATGAGTGTCACAGTACATAAAAGTGTATGTTCGTTCAGGATTGCTGTTTAGTCAATAATATCAGCACTTCTGAATTTTTAGAAAGTGAATTTAAACGTACTGAACTGATTCATACACTCTGGGCTTCAGATACACACATACACGCAGCATACATACGTGTATAGATGTCTATATAATATACATAACCACTGATAATAATAAATGCAGGCGTCTAACAAATATAATTATACTCACATCACATACTATTTGCTGAGTACTCTGTGTCAGGCCCTGTTATAGGTGCTTCATATGGAATCACTGTTAACTTCATACAACAATCCTTTGAGGTAAATAAAATCATTGCTCCCATTTTAGAGATGAGGAAAGCATCCCCAGGATGATTAGATAATTGATAAATGGCAGAGCCTGAATTTGAACCAAGACAGGGTGGCCTCTTCAAATTCAAATTAAAAAAAAAAAAAAACACTCAATTTTTAAAAATACCATCTTTCTAAGATAATCAAGCATTTGGAAGTCTCCTTCCAAGATATACTTATAAACTTCTTTGTAAAAAACATTTCCTCAGGGTTCCTTAAAGAACTGAATCTAAATTTGCTTATTTTTTACTCTTTTTTAATGGCGACCCCAACAAGCGTGGTGTCAGTTTCGTCTTCTCTCAGATGCTTTTATGTGAACTGTGCCTTTGAAGTTAAGCTTGAAAGCAGGTGTTGGGCATGGGTGTGTTGGAGGACACAGCTTCCAGAAGCAAATTAGACTCAATACGGAGAAAGGATTTAATTGTTCGCTAGTTAACACGTCCTGTGGGCCAAACTGAAAACCATAATATTTATGGTGTGGGTGGCATGTGAAGTTATAAAAGAGGGTCCAAAAGAATGTACCTCGTTGAGGATTATATTAATAAGAAGTTGCACACCTTAATTATATTTATGACTTTAATTATTTGTGTATATTTGGAGAGAGTTTTCTTTCTATTCGCCACATTAAATTATGCTTACCTCTTCCTTATGAAGTAATTCTTGAACCCTGTATATCGTATATAAACAAGCAGTTTTCAACAGCTTTCTCTACTTGACCATCACGACACCTTTTCCGTGACTTTGAAGTAAGAAAATTAACTGCAGGTAAAATGAAGCTCTAAAGTTTAGAATGCTAGGACAACATGAGAAATTGTGCCTTTACCAATAAAAAATGTTGGATATTTTTTCCTTTCATAGTAATTGTGTATTAATTTGCCTTCCTAGGAAAACACAAAAAGAAAATATTATTACATAAAAAAGTTATCCCTTCGGATAGCTAGCAGAGGAGAAGGCAAAATAAATCATTTTAGAGTCTAGAAATCTCTATCATCTAATCTTTGAAAATTAGAAAGGGATTTCTCTTTGGAGATAATATTGATAAGAGAAGTCTTTGACTTAAAATTATCTTTTGATTTCAAACATGATTTGCATTATTTAAATACACCCACTTCACCACATATTAAAAGTATTAGTAGAACAGTTTAGTTCATTTAATTATTTAAGGCTTTTGGTTAAATCCTAAATTTTTATTTCACAGCGCATAGAAAATACTTGACCCTTACAATAGCTTTGAAAATCACAAAAGACTTAAAAATAATATGGAGTCATGGATTAGCAGGACTAAGTGATTGCCCAGGTTTGACTCTGTAGGTCGGTGTCTATCAAGAATTCTGGAATATGAGATATACCTGGAGTCTAGTATAAAAAAGGAAACTGTCATTTTTCTGAAGAGAACTATAAAGGAAACATATTTCATGAAAACAAACCTTTCCTTCCCCATAGTACTAAATGACAGAAAGGAAACAATGGGAAAAGTGGCCACTGTAATGGAAAGATGGACAATCACAAAAGTTATTAGTGTAGACATTTGATGGAGTCTAATCTACCTATGGAAGACTGTATTCTGTCAAGAAAGGAGTGCTAATGCATCTTCTAAATACCAGAAGACAGGAGCCAATTTATGCCTGTCAGGCTTCACTTTTCACAGATTTAAATCATTGCTGTTAGAGAAAGATACATTACTCCCATTGTAATCAAATTTCCCTCTTGATTTTCGTCAAAAATAATTTTAAAAGCTTTCTGACAATTTAAAAGAACATTTTAAAATAAATGGCAGTATTTTAAAAATCCCTACTGGATACCAGAAATTATCTATAATTAGTAGTACGTTTTCATACTTTACATCGCTTCTCTTTTTTTATATTTACTATATTTTAAAGTAAAATTTCTTCAAGGCATACTCCCATCCATTATTAAATCTTTTTTTTTTTTTTTTTTTTTTTGGTAAATGTTGAAAAGTTGAGTAAAAACTTCTGCTGTCTCTAATCTGAGTGAACTTTATATTATTATTATTATTATTATTATTATTATTTTTGGCTGAGTGAAAATCCCCGATGCTGTTTCTTTGGTTAATTAACTTCCTGATATTTGCAGGTGTGGAGTCTTCTGTGTGCTTTATTGTCATGGTATAATGAAATTGTGGGTTGGAAGATATGCATGTGGGTATTGCCCCTACCCATTATGTTTCCTCTGCAAGCAATATATCCTAGTTACTTCAGGTCAGCATGACATTGTGTGCAAAATTGCAAACTGCCTTGGACCAGATGAGACATTGCCATACATTGCTCGTGAGAATGCAAATTGCCACTTAACTGAAAGAGATTCGCACAGTACATGAACAAGCAATTTCTCTCTCTGTAGTGAGGCGGTTAATGTCTCCATGGCTGGATAATGAGAAAGAGACAGATGAGATGAATAAAGGTGTTACGTTTCATTTCCGGTTTTAATTTTTTCTTTTTTGTAAGGTTTTTTCTCCCCCCACCTTCTAGTCATTCCATAGGACATGACATTTATTTTGTAAAAAAAAATAAAGGTGACAAGTTTGTTTTATATTGGAAAATGGTTAATGTGCTTTCTAACTCAAGTAATATATGTTTTTAAAGATAATATAAAAATTAATTTGGACCCATTTTATTTTTAACACTCAAAAATCGTAGGTGAATGTTTGTATGCTTAAGCATTTGTTGATATACACTCATTTTTTTAAAGCAAGTGTATAGGTGAAGATAAAAAGAAAATGGAAACTGTTATTCCTGAAATTGCTGTTTCTGTGTAACTAAATCCAGGAAAATTTTTGTAATGTTTAACAAGATTTAAATTTAAAAAATCAGTGCATTTATTAATACAATATTTTAGTTAATTAGGCAGCCAACATTTCCATTAAGAACACCATGCAAATTCTTTTAGCAGACCTATAGTTTAAGAACTTTAAAAGTATAATCTTAGGCCTACCAAATTATTCTGATTGTTTGATATAATAATTTAAGTAAGACCCACGAATCTATACACGTATTTTTGAGAATGAAATATTTAGCCATTATTTTCTTGTTTACATTCCTTCTAAGTTTATGACCTTGAAAAATAATAGAAGCTATGAAATCATCTGAAATTTTTTAAGAATTTCACTAGGGAACCCAATTAAATATTAATTTAACAACTACTTGTTAATATGTTGGTATTGATTCTATCTCAGGTAAGTGCAATTATGTGTAACTGAACTTTCTGTTTCCTTGTGGTTGAGCCTTAAATTACCATGTCTTCTGGTTTCAACGTTTTTCCTGAGGCACCGATCATATTTCTTACTGCCAAGACCCAGAAATAATAGCCTCACACATCCAGTATCCCAAAGGCTTTCCTGCCCCGTTCCCAGAGAGCAACTGCAGTGCTCTGAACTGCGCATGTGGACCAGAAGTACTAAAGCACCAGCGATGCTGTTGAAAGCAATTGCATTTCAAAGCACAGTTCCTAATTATCTGCATTTATCTCATTGTCTAAATTCCAACTGCTAACCTAGCATACTGACAAATTCTGAGAGGTTGCTTTTGTTCTGTAGAACGTGTGTTTTTCTGTATGATGTTATTTTTAAGAAAACAATCACTGCTTGTAATAAATAGGCAAATAAAATAAAATAAAATAAAAGAAACAGTGATTCAAATTCTGTGAATATATGCTTTCGTTTGCATTTATTTTATTATCTCAATGAAAATATAATGGTTACTATCAGTTTTTGAATATAAGATCTTTATTTTTAAATCATGGGTTTTTTTTGGTGTTTATAGCAATGTCATATTTATAGTAAAAAAAAAATTTTTTTTTCAGAGGGTAAACATGCCCATTTTTCCCAGTTCTAGATGTTGTGTAACACAAAAGCAGGAGTGTGTAACTAGAACTAAAGTCCATCACCTTTAGTTAGGGTGGATAAGTATTCATCCTTCTATTGCATATGGAAGAGCATAGAAATAGCTATTTACCATGATTTTAAAACACATTACCATTAAATAACCATCACGTCTACCGAGTTACTTAATGAGGTTATTATGGTTTGTGTCCTTTGCAGTGAAAGGCACCCATACGTTTGATGGCTGCCAGGTTAGGTATATGGAGTCACAGAGCGTGACATTTGGCCAGGCGCTGCGGTTTTCGCGTTCGGAAAATGCGCGCACCTGTGGGAGCTGTCCCTCGGCCTCTGGGTTGCTTTACCTTTAAAAAGAAGCAAAAAGAGGGTAGCACGTTCGTCCTGTGATTAGTATAGGTCACAGTGACACTTAAGTTTTCGAGTCGAACAGTTTCGGACCCCAGCAGTGGGTGAACACCGGCGTAGCCGCCCCGGCACAGAGCGCGGCGGCGCGGCAGCTGGGACGTGGCGAGAGCACGCGCGTGGCTGCGGGTCCCGCAGCGCGCTGGGCCGGGCGGCCCTGCTCGGGCCACCGGACTCCCGTTCTCGCTCTGCCCAGATCGTGCCCCCTTGGGCCTTTGGTTTCCTCCTTCTGTTTCCAAAGGAACTGAAACGAACAACATGAATTAACTTTTAAAAAAATTTAAAAATCACTTTGGGGATGTACGAGAGCTGTCCGGAAAAAATCCAGCCATCCGTGCCTCGATGGTTCATATTTCGTGGCTGGATACTTTCTGGACAGCCCTCGTGTATTTAATTGGGAAATGCAGTATAAAAATAAACACTAGTTGGTTGGTTGTTTTTTTTGTTTTGTTTTTTTGATTTTTCTTTACTAACTACGGTATGTCACATATGAGTTGGACTGTGTCCTGTGTACCTTGGGCATTAACAGGCATCGGGTAGATGCAAGTCAATAATCTGAACACTTTCTTGTGCTGTCATCGTCTTGGTCCCACTCAGGTACAAGGATCTATTAGTGACGTACTACCTTTAAAATTTTAACAATGGCCATATAAATTTGATTCATTTTACAAAGTTATTTTAAAAAATATCAGCTTTAAGTAAAGGTTACAGTGGACTGTAGAAAAAATTGCAAAGATAGACCTTTAAAACTGTGTTCCTGCCTTTCCAGTCTGCTTCCAGATGAACACAGCTGCACCGTAGGAGTTCTCACTCAAATGAACTCATTCATTTATTAGTAAGATTTTAAGTGACCATTTTCTTACGTTCTGCAGAGTGAACTGATGAACAAAATTAACCCAAAGACAAATATGCTCACTGCTTGGGATATCCAAAGATTCATAGAGGTGATTCCCGGGCTACCTCCCTCGAAAATTCTTCTGATAATGTTTATAGTTCCCAGACTTGTCTGTGCCCTGAAATCACCTCTGGAGGGCTTCTAAAAATTACGAGGATTGTGTTTCCCCTCTGAGATTGTGAATTACCTGGGTTGAGGTGTGACTTGAGCTTTGGAACATTTAAAAGATCCTAGAACCTTCTATTGTCCAGCCAAGTTGTAAAATCACTAGTCTAGATCTTCAAGCTAGAAGCATGAGATACTGGTCACTATCACAGTTACCCCAAATTGTTTCCTAACAGAAACATATCTGCTGACTATGGATAGCAGAACCTAATGTCTACGTGGGAGTGTATGTGCATGCGTGTCACCTGAACACACAGTTGGAGTGAAACATTGACCACATAGCTGTTATTTCTTAACTTGCCTATTCTGACTCCATCCACATTTAAGAATGATTTTTGTGTAGGCAGATGCATTCGTTGTAGGGATTGCTGGTGGAACTAGGAGGTAATTTAATCCCTCAGGAGTCTTCTCCTGCATCCTCCCTCCCAGGTGAATCCAAGATGGATAAAAATAATAACTTGACTAGGAAAGCATTCATAAAGCCTTGACAAATGATTACATCGGCCAGTATTTTAAAATTCAACCAAATGGTAACATTTATCGGGCAGTTACCAGCCCTGTCATTGAGTACTATTTCCCCATTTTACAGCTGAGGAAACTGAAGCAAAGAAAGGAAAATAGGATCCTCTTCAGGTACATTCTTTTATTTTCCATCAAGTTAAAACTCCCAGTACAGTCAGCATACCTATTTGAATAAGTTTCCCTGTTTTCATAGGGAGAAGGCACTGTTTGAGTATTATGAATCCTGACAGCCCAGAACATAATTGGCCAGAAAGCAGCTGTTTCTTATAGTCTTAAGTCTCTGAAGGCTTTTAGTGTCTTGAGCAGTTGAAGGTGTGTGAATGGTGATGAATAATTATTTTTATCTAGCAGGATTAATTAAACATTCGTTCTCCTCATCTTTGAAATTTTGAGGGTTGCTTCTAAGTATGTGACAGAAGTATGATCCTTCATTTCTAGGAAGGTCCCGATGGAGAAAAAAAAAAAATCACTCCTGTTGTCCAGTAGGTCTTCCGAAACACGTCAGATGTTGTATCCAGATTTTGGTTTTAAAACATGTAATTGCTATTTCTAAAAAATGGCTTTTGGTTCCAAAGAAATTATGTTACAGATTAAAACAACCGCTACCACATGGCCACTTTTACTTTTTGCTGAAATGAAGCTTACTTGATCTCTTTCGTGATAATGCCAGACCTTTCCAAAGCACCGACGACTCCCCTCACTCCCAAGGAAAATGTTGATTTTGAACGGCTATGGTCATGTTTCTGATCATCCAGCTAAACAATATTCAATTAGTGCAACATGACTTCTTTTGAAATTTATATTTTATTTTCTGTCGGACTTCATAATTTGTGTCACCTAAAGGCAGTGGATAGATATGATCTTCTTTTTATGAAAACATTTTAAAATATATTTTATAAGCGAAAATTTAATTTAGCCGATGAAACCATTCTGAAAACAAGAACGCACGTTTTCATCGATTACACCCTTCCCACCTTGGATTGCTTTTTTCTTCCTCCTCTTCTCTTCCTTTTCTTTTTGAACTTTAAAGTCACAGCATTTCCGTAATTCTGGTGATCCCAAGAACACATTTGGCATGGATGTTTGCAGCTGTAATTGTCAGCAGCAGTGTTTCTCTGAGTGCCCAAGGGAACGACTTTGTGCCTGCATTTGCAGCCCTCGCACCCCAAACCCCCTCACCCCAAAGCCCCTCACGCCCCTCCAGGGGCAGTTTCCGAGCTACCAACTTGTTTCACGTCAAATGCATGTTGGGCTCCGTAATAAATCACTGATGAACAGCCAACTCTCTGTTTCAAAGGTGCAGCCTCTTGATTAATGTGGTTCTCCAAGAACGGCACAATGAGCCGTGTGCATATGCACGCGCCAAGCTCCTCCGAGGCAGGAGATAGCTCTGTTCGACCTGCTCCGGCCTCTCTTCCTAACAGCGTGCTGTTTCTGGGCCTAGCACCGACCTCGGCTAATTGATTAACAGAACCTTCAGGCTGCCTGAGGTGGGCCTACAACAGGGATGTCATGGGAGGTTTTCAAAGGCTCCTGCTCGTCTTTGGGGATTCCTGCGGGAGCGTGTGGCAGCCACAACAGGCAGAGCAGCGGGCGTTCTTATTTTGGGAAGTTTTGGTGGATTTCAATGATAATTTGCATCTGGTGTGTGACTCTCTTTCTTTATAACCTATCTGGTTGTTGTTCTATAGTTGATAAGTATTTTTAAGACAAAAAAAGTCATATTAGATTTGTCTGTCCTCTTTACTGCCTCTATATTATCTTTCTGCTTTTTTACTGATGTGCTAGGAAACCCATTTTTTTTTTAACAGTTGTTCATGAATACTGAATATCCACGGGCATTTATTCATGGAAATATAATCACAAAATGTGATCTCAGAATGCAGCTGTTTACTCTTTATCTACTGTCTAAATATGTTAAAATAGTTTATCAGAAGAGTTAGCAAATATTAGATAACCATTGAAGAGTATTTACTATTGTTTATTTTCATTACCGTTTATCTTTAGAGTGCAACTCATTGAGTGTTTTTTTATTTAAAAACTTAAAATTAAGTCAGACTATGTGTATACTAGTAATAATTGATGATGCATTACTCACCATTTTCACTTATTTTTCATAGCTTTGACTATTTGTGGTTGTCACATTATTTTTGAAAATGAATGAGGTGTTGGCTGATGGAAATATTAATGTGGGTTCCCTTTTAGTCTCTTAGAATCAGGTTTTTGTTTTTAATTGGAACTTTGCATTTTATGGGTAAACAAATTCTGTTGCTTTAAAGGTGAAGAAATTGAGAGTCAGCCAAGTGTGGGACAGATGAAACCTTTCCGGCAAATTCTTATCTGCAAGTATTCCAGAAATCGTATTCTAATTTTTAAAATGAGATCTGTTCCACTCTTTTTATCAACCAGAAAGCAAAGGAAAAGCAAGTATGCCAGAGTGAAGCATTGATGAGCAGTGAAAAACCAGCAGAGCCCTTTTTGGCCTTTCGTGTATACTATTTTATGATCGATGGGCTTCTCTCTTTCAAAAGAGAGAAGTTTCTAATATCAGATCCTGGGGTACAACCTGGTCTAAAATAATATTTTGGAGGAAGTCCACTTTTTTGAACTGTCTAAAGGGTTTGCTTCTATGATATAGGGGAAAAAAATAGGTCATTCTTCCTTTATAAGAAAAGATAGTTAATCCCAAAATAAAACACATTGTTTTAACCTTGAAATTATTTTCTCATTAAAAATGATGGTCGTTAATTCTTAAACTTGCAGAAGAAACTCATTAATAATTTATAGGTAATAATATTTATACATGAGGCACGAGGTTAATATTCATGGGATTCTGTGATAAATGCATTCAGCGTTGTAACTTGAGTCGTCAAGAACACAGCTTCCAAGGAGCTCTGCTGGCTGCAGTGTCAGTGGCGATGGGCATGAGTAGGATGGGGGAGGACTCATGGTGCAAGCCTTCTTGGCTCTCACCAGAGTGGGGTTTCCTTTTGATGAAATCCAGGAGACTGGTAGAGGAGAGGATGGTGGGGGAAACCTCACTCCTGAGAGTGCAGCGGGAAGAGAAAATCCTTTAAGTGGGGACATACGGAAGCTCAAATGCATAAACGAGGAATGGCCGGTTAGACGTACAAATTAAGAGAACTAAGCTGTTCAAAAACATGGACCCAACACTTTGCTCCACTGATCCACCCACTGAAAATATTACGGCCGTTTACCTTGTAGGATGTAAAGTGAGGTTTTTTCATCTTTCATTTTGATATTCGGAATAATAGCAGTGATGATGATGACAATGATAATAAACATTTCTTGAGCAAGTACTATTACCGCTCACTGTGCCAAACACTTTATACAGATTTCCTGTAATTACTCCACATAATATACTGCAGCATGTTATTATTACCCACATTTTGGATGAGGCTCAGAGAGATTACATAGTTTGCTCAAGTTGATTTTCTGGCCAATGTCAGGGTTAGTCTCCTCACTTTGGATCTGTCTGTCTGCCAGAGCCCACGCTCTGTTAGTCTGTCTTAATGGCGTCTAAATAACCAAGCTATATTTATTCTTTTAGTTTAATCTTGTGTATACTTAGTCCCTGAGATAATGGATCTTTCCAACCTTCCAACAACCTGCCTGTTATTATTATCCTTTTTCAAGTATGTTTTCTGATACATCACTCATCCTATTCTCACATAGTAAAGACACAACAGTTCACGCACAGAGGTGGCCCTAATGGTCTGCCACAAACTTTCATAGAAGTGCCGTGTTCATATTATTTTAAAGGAAAGTAAACCTTTCTCCTCATGTCTTTATCATCTTTGCGGCTCAGAAATAGCATTAGCTTCACAGTGCATGGATTTGTATTCACTCTAAATGGAATCTAATCCTGCTGCTACAATGAAATTTCTGCATGTGGACTATGGAACCCGGGCTACTGCTGACAATGAAATATTACTGGTTTTTTACACAATTAGGAACTTGGCCAATTTAAGTTAGGTTTGCAACTTCAAATTGTTATCATATTCAAAATGAAGTTATAATTACTGGTGAATGTTGGGAGTTTTCTATAATATTTTTTCTTACCATTTTGGATCTTACACTTAAATTTGATTTTCATTGTCTCTTTGGATTATCTGAATTAAAAAGCTTACCGTGAAGAAAGTCTCTATCAAGAAATATGAAGAGCCCAGAAATGTTCTATGCTACAACCTTGTGGAAATAAAGTCACACCTTGGTACTTGACTACTTTGAAAGTCATTGAATTTGGTACTTGACCCATTTTGAGGTGAAGGTTTTGTCCTGGTCCTCAGTGTGCAAGCTAGAACTTGTGGGTGCCCATTGCCACATTGGATACGTTTTCAGGGAAGGTGACAGAGTGTCAGAGCCTGTGGTACAAGTTGAAAAAAAGGCAGGAAAGAGAAAGAACATCTAGAGTGCAAAGGGCTCAATGTTCTACTAGAGTGGACTCTCCTTCCAAGCAACGCTCCGTGTACCCTCTCTTCCCACCATGGGTTAGGCCATGGACTCTCCTCAGTGCAGGGAAAGTGAAGTTTTTATTTTACTTAATCTAAGTATTCATTTTCAGGTTTATTTCTCATGCAGTGATACACAACCCTAACTTTTTACATAATTGTATTGCCTTAAAAATGTGCGTTGTCTTGGGTTTGGGAAGGCATTATATATATATTTACATTGTTTCTGCTGGGAGGCATTTGTTTGGTGCTCATCATGTTTTGCTCTCGTGGTGCAGCCCAGAACCAATTAACGACGAGTGTCAAGGTACCACTGTACATTGTAACAAGAATGAGCAAAGAACACTCATAATTAATTATATTTGTGTCATTTTAAAAAGTAGTGATAATTTACAGGTGATAAACACGTTTATGCCAGAGACTGTGGTGTTAGTTTTATGATTGTATACTTAACTCCAAACCTATCAAATTGTACACATGAAATATACACAACTCTTTGTATGGCCACAATGAAGAAAGAGTCATGATAGCAGCTTTTTTTCATGATAATAGTTTCCTCCTATGTCATACAACTGATATTTCAAGAAAAACTTACCTGCAATTTGAGAAAGAATACTTTTAAATTATGGAAAACTCCTGAAGTCTTAAGACCTCTTTTCCCTTCAGTTACAAAGACAGAAAGGACCATTTCCGAGATTTAACATTTTAATGTGACTTCCTGTGAACACAAAAGCAAAATAATAAAGGAATCCTTCAGTGCTGATTGTAATGTCTGTTCTAATTCAGGAATCACAGAGCTCATATTCTAGTTAGCTGATATTTCAAATTAATTGATAATCTCATACTAGTTGTTTGATATTAGTGTCTGATACATTTTGTATTTTAAAAGTCAGTTTTGAAATATCAAACTATGAAAGAATCACATGTGTTCATTGAGGTGAAATTTACATACAGTGAAATGGATAGATCTAAGTGTCCAATCTGACGCGTACCGAATGTATACACATGTAAAACTACAACTTCCATCAGGTTGTAGAACAAACTTGTCCAACCCGTGGCCCTCAGACCGCCATGTGGCCAAACACAAATTCATAAACTTCTTAAAACATCATGAAAATCATGCACGGACCTTTTTTTAAACTCATCAGCTATGTTCGTGTTGGTGTATTTTACGTGTGGCCCAAGACAATTCTTTTTCTTCCAGTGTGGCCCAGGGAAGCCAAAAGGTTGGACACCGCTGTTATAGAACATTTCCATCATCCCCAAAGTTTCCTCATTTACTTTTCCAGCCAAACTCTATCACCAGACACCTGCTGCTTAGATATTTATAACAGTAGATTAGTTTTACTTCTTCCTTAATTCATGTAAATGGACTCATTGAGTAGGTGCACTTTTGGTATGGCTTTTTCTGTAATACTTACTGTGTTTGTGAAATCCATCCACAAGTTCACGTGCACTAGTTCATTCTTTTTTGTTTGTTTGTTTGTTTTTTTACTGAGTGGAATTCAATTGTCTTACTCTATCAAAATTTGTTTATCCATTCCCCTCTTAGTGGACACTTGGATTGTTTCCAGTCTGCGGCTATTAGGGATATGCCTCTAGAAACATTATTATTCAAGCATTGTTATGGACATATGTTTTCATTCCTTTGGGTAATAGTTTGAAGTGGAATTGCAGGGCTGTGTGTTAAGTGTATGTTTAATGTTCTCAAAGAGAAACAAACAGTTTCCAAATTGACTGTACCATTGTATACTCCCTTCATAAGTGTACAAGAAGTGCTCTAGCTGCTCCACAGCCTCACCATCGTTAGTGTGATCAGTCTTTTTATTTCTGGCATTTTAGTTTAATTACTATTTCCCTGATGCTTCATGATGTTGAACTTCTTTTCATGGGCTTATTGGCCCTTCATTTATCTTCTTTTTTTGCTAACTAATTTTTTATTTTTCATTTACAGTTGACCCTTTGCTGGGTCATATGGTAACTATTCTTAATTTTTTAAGGAGCCTCCACACTGTCCTCCATGGTAGTTGAACCAGTTTGCACTCCCACCAGCAGTGTGTGAGGGTTCCTTTTTCTCCACAGCCTCTCCAACACCTGTTATTCCTTGTCTTGTTGGTAGTAGACATTCAAGTGTGAGGTGCTATCTCACAGGGGTTTAGATTTGTGTTTACCTGATAGCCAGTGAAAGGGAGCATATTTTCATATGTCTGTTGGCTGTTTTCATGTCTTCATGGGAGAAGTGTTTGTTCAGGTCCTTTACCCATTTTTTAATTGGATTGTTTGGTTTTTTGTTGTTGTTGCATTGTATACAGTTCCCATCACAATCCCACAGACATTCTTTTGAGAAGTAGATAAAAAAAATTACCAGGTTCATATGGAATGACAGAAGATCTCTAATTGCCAAAGCAGTCCTATGAAAAAAGAATAAGGCTGGAGGTACCACGCTCCCCCACTTCAGTCTATGCTACAAACCATCAATAATCAAAGCAGCTTGGGATTGGCAGAAAAGCAGACACACGGACCAATGGAACAGAATCCAAAACCCAGAAATAAACCCACAGATAATATGGATAGATAATTTTTGACAAAGGAGTAAAAAGTATACAATAGAGCAAAGAACGCCTTTTCAGGAAACGGTGCTGGGAAATTGGAAAACCATATTCAAAAGAATGAATCTGGACTGCAAACTCTCATCATAGACCATAATTAATTCAAAATGGATTAAAGACCTCCACATAAGACCCAAAACAATAAAGTGCATAGAAGAAAATATCGGTACTAAACTATTGGACCTTGGGTTTAGAGAGGACTTTATGAACTTGACCTCAAAGTCAAGGGAAATAAAATCGAAAATAAATGAATGGGACTGTAACAAACTAAAAAGCTTCTTCTGCATAGCAAAAGAAACTGTCAGGAGAGCAAAGAGGAAACCAATTGAATGAAAGAAAATATTTGCAAACAACACCTCTGATAAGGGACTAATATCTAAAATATATACGTATATTTATATTTCTAGTATATCTTTTAAGTCTTAGTAGTCTTGCAAGATAATTTTAAAATTTTAATATGATATTACTAATGTAGTAATGTAATTTTATCTGTGCCTATTAAATAGAATTTTTAGTTTACATTTAAGGTAAACTAAATGTAATCTATGTGATTAAGTTTTGGTCTATTACTTTGTCATTCAGTTTCTCTTTTTTCCCAACTTAATTTGTTCTGTGCTCTCTTTCCTACCTTTTGAGTTAATCATATAATATATGTGTATATATTCACTGGTATCGAATATACTCAAATATACTATTAACTGCTACTTAATAGTATGTTTTGAATATTCTATTGATTGGTATTGAATAATATATATTAAATATTCAAGTAATATGTGTATTGGTATTGGATATATTAAAAAATTGAATATATTCAAATATATATTGGTATTCCATTTTAATTCCTCTGTTTGCTTTTAAACTATATTCTTTTAAACCATATATTGTTTTTTTAAAACTTACTGTCCTAGGTATAAATATGCATGCTTAAATTATAATTGCCCACTTGACATTCATATTTTACTACAAGTAAAATATAAGAATTTTGTACTAGCATAATCTTATTTACCTCTAAAACCCTTTCTGTAATATCTTATACCTTATAGTGACATGTTATAATATATTTAAATATTTTCTTTAAAAATTAGTTTTTAAAAGAAATCAAGGGAGAAAAAATTACTTTTAAATTATGCACATATCTACTATTTCTAGTGCTTTTTATTTTTTTGTAGTTTAAGGTTTCCATCTGGTGTTATTTCTCTTGAGCCCAAAGAGGTTCATTTGGCATTTCTGCAGTACAATTCTACTGGCATTAAATTCTCTCAGTCTTCATCTGCACATGGCCTTATTTCACCTTAATTTTTAGGGGATATATTCACTGGATATAGTCTTCCATAGTGTTTTTTTCTTTTTATAAATTTTTTTGTTTTGTTTTGTTTTTAGCTTTCAGCATTTTAACAATCTCATTGACTACTGTTTTTTTATTGATGAAATATTGGTTATAATTTAGTCTACCTTTTTCTCTGGTTTCTTTTATGGCTTTAAAATTATTTTTTTTCTTTAGAAGTTTAGCTCTGTTGTGTTAAAGTATGATTTTCCTTTGATTTAGGTTCATAAAGTTTCTGGGAACTTTAAGTTTTGATGTTTTTCCTACTTTAGGAAAAATTTGATGTTTTTTTCATGCAATATTTTTCTGACTATTTTTATTTACATGCATATTAGGCCATTCTGTAGTGTCTCAGCTGTGTACAAGCCTCTGCTTGCTCATTGTACTTAAATTATATTTATTTCTGTCACTCAGTTGGTTAATATCTACAGATCCACTTTTTGGTTTCCCAACCCTCTCTTTGGCCGTCTCCAATCTACTATTAAGCTTATACTGTGAATTTCATTTCAGGTTTTTATTTCTTTTCAGTTCTAGACTTTTATTTTGATCTCTGTTTTATATTTTCCACTTGTCTGCTGAATATCTCCATCTGTTTGATTATTAGGACCATCTTTTTTCTTTTGTCAGAGGACTTATTTTCATTAGCTTTTTTAAAGCCCTATCTGCTAAGTCGAGTATTAAATTATATGTTGAGCTCTGTTTTTTTAAACTTATTTTTTCTTCATCAGAATATTCCTGTATATGGGTTACGTGTCTAAAAATTTTATGGTATACCAGGTGTTTTGAATTAGCATTGGAGAGACTCTACATTTTGTTATCATTTCTTGAAGAGTGTTAATTTTTCTTCCAGCAGGCACTTAACCGTATTTGTCTGTGTATAAGACACCCCAGTGTATAAGACAACTCCTAATTTTCCGACCCAACATTAAGAAACCCTCTCGACTGGTTACTCCTGTGTATGAGATGACCCCCAATTTTCGGTCAAACAATTTTAGACAGAAGTATTGTCTTATAGACAGAAAAATACAGTAAATTATGTCCTCACACCTTATATTTTAATGTTTTTCTTTAGTATGGATGTTTAAATTGGTTTTACATATATTCCAAGATGAGTCCCTTATGCCTTATGTGCTTTATTCATAAAATGTGGCCCTTATAGCTTGGCATGACTTTAACTCCAACGTACCCATGTTATTCTTTTTTTGGCTTTATAGCTGATGCTTTCCATTGGGACCTCTGGTATCACCATTGCACATAATGCAGTTCCTGGGTCATTCAAGGACTGGGGGAGGTTATATGCAGATTTTGGAATCCTTTCATTTCTGAACTTTTTTTCTCCTTCAGTTTCTAGACACTCTGAGGTCTAAGCTCCAGTCTCTCACATCTTGGGCCAGTAAAACCCTACCCTTCTGCTTGAGTTCTGTGATTGAGTTCTAACTCGTTATTTTACAAGCCTTGGGGAGTACTGCCAGTGGAAATAGAGCCAGTGCTCTATTAATGTGCATCTGCCCACATTAATCTCCTGTGCAGTTCCCTTTTCTCAAGGTTGAATCCTCTCCATTTTATGCCAGGTTTTAGTCACTCTCCAGTGCTCTAAAGAGTTGTTCCTTCTATTTTGTCCAGAGTTTATAATAGTTATTTGTGGGTGGGTTAACTTAATTTAACCTACTCAGCCATTATAGAAACTGCAACTGTAATCACATATCTTTGACTCATTTTTTTATAATTGTCTCAACCTGTTGCCAACTTGATTTTGTCTGATAGTCTTGTGTTATAAGACTTTATGTCTCAGGGTGGGAAATATCATTCCATATAAAAAGGAGCGAGAAAAATACCTATTAAGTTAAACTTCTTCTTTACGTTGCACAGGAAAAATTTAATATAAATGTAATCAACATGTAAAGTATCCTGATAATTACCAATGAAGCTGAAAAAGGATGTTCACGATACGCCTTAATGAATGACCCAAATATCCTGCTGGTCCTCTCCAATATACCGATTTCAGTAATGGGAATGCTTTACTTATACCTGATTTTGAGATACCTGGGCTGTTCACAAACTTCCTGAGTTCTGGCTGTAGAACAGTGAACAAAACTGCAAACAGTCCTGTCCTTACAGATCTTATATTCTAGTGGGAGTAGATGAACAGTAAGAGAACATGTAAAATGTGTGGTATGTTAGAGGGTGATCGTACTATGGAGAAAAATAAAGGTCTATATGGGATGTAGGGCGTGCAGTGAGGATACAGTTTAGTTGAGAACGGTTATGGAAAGGAGTGCTACGAGGGTGCCATTTGACTAACATTGGACAACACTGGGGGAGCCTGTCAGACGGAAGTGTAAGAACAAGGGAATGATGCTTTCGTATCATTAATTTGGAAGGTTGCATTTAATTAAACATCTTACTACTTTCAATTTAGTCTTTTTCTAGATCCTGTATTATAAATTGTAAGCTCTGTACACATCTAAATATGGCCTTTTTTACTGCATTACTTTCTCCACCCATCTTTTTCCTTGGAGTTATTTTCTGTGCTGCTTCAGTCCAAACGAGGCTCATGCTACTTATGAACACACAGTTCCCAAGCAGGAATCAAAACCCCATATTGTCAGGTTGCCCATCTGGCAGTGGGCGTGGCAGTCTCTGTTCCCGCCAAATTGCTGACTTCTAACATTTCTGCCTCACTGGGAAGAAACATCATGCGGGCATCAATCACGAGGAGGCCGTGTCCACCCCGATTAGAGTCATGTTTGTGTGTACTACCCTCATGCAGATGTGCGCTTTCTTCCTAGCCATGGCTCTGCAAAGAAGGCAAGTTGGTGGATTTAGTTTAATTTTAGGGTTCTGAGTGCAGTAAACTTAGAAATAGAATTCAATTTGTAAAGAAAGAAGGCTGTAGGCTCTTAGCATGCCCTTAATATGCTGCTCCAGCCTATGTGGAAAAACATGCCGTCCTGGCTCATTTTTCATCCTTTTTGAAAATTATGAAATAAACACAAACTGGCATATATTGAAAAAAAATGCTTAATGTAAATATAGCACAAGGAAACCAAAAATGCGATTTTACGTAGTGCTAGAAGGATTAACACATTTTATTTTCATATTGGATTTATTGATGGTCACATCTAAGAGCTTCCTGATGGTTTAACTCTTGAAGTTGCAGTATTTCTCAAGATCAGGTCTTTCTCTAAAAGCCTGCTCTCTGTTATCTGTACTTGCAGACCCCAACATTGCCTTTGAGAGGATGTACGAGTCTCTGTACAGAATGCATCATCTTGTCATAGAAGAAGACTGCGGAGTTGTACTGTTTAAAGACCCATGGTTTACATTCTGGTGATAGCTAGTAGAACACACGAGAAATACGAAACCAGTTACTTTTTCACATGACTCACGGGTCTTAAATCAATCTTAATGTCATGGCTAGCTGTGTCACGGCACCACTAAAGGGAATTCTAAAACTCGTAGTTTTTAGCATTTTTTGGCAGTTGGTTCTCCATGACCAGAAACAGAGCCAGGACAGTCTCTCCTGCCGTATGCCATGATCTAAGCTTATATATCGCTTTGAAGTCAAGACCAGACAGCAACCAAGAGAGCTTTATAAAAGCGAAGAACTCCCGTTTCAAGGTAGAGAAGGGTTTCTGTAATCTTGTTGTTTGCTAACAGTGTTCATTTTAGGGTCAAATAGGTCACTTAATTGTAACTAGACGGACATCCTGAAAATGATGTGTCATCTTTGCGCAAGAGAAGGAATACTTGAAGGAAGACTTGCTTTAAGAATAGTATCAGTAGGTACTTTGTTGTAGTATATACCATAGTTAAATTTCCCACCACAATCACACTAAGTAAAGGAAACTTTCATGCCTGATTTGTAAATCAGTGATGTACCAGTAATGAGTTGTTAGTATTACAATTTTTCTACTGTAATCTCAAGAATGGCACATTGTAATTAATCAAATATGATATTATCCAGAGAAACAGTGTTTCGATGGTTTACTTTGTTAGAAGACGTTTAATTGGTCAAAACAGCGTTCTCAAATGGATGAGCAGGAAAGAAGTCCTCTGGCCCCAAATTCCTTTCGTTGTGAGGCAGCATTTATTTTTTAAAGAAATGAAATATCTAATGTTGAACTTGATGTTATATGCATTTGTGCGGTGCGATCTCCTCTTAATCTTCCTTCCCAGTCTTCAAACAAGAGGCCTGAAGTCACAAATGCTTTCTGGAAAGGCTTTTATTCTTTCCTTCTTTCTTTTTTTTTTTTTTTTGCTTCAGGGTTGGGTTGTGTGAAAACCTGAGAAGGGTCTCAGTTTCATGTTTGGTAATGCAGTGTGCAACAGAAATCACAGTTGCAGAAGCAGCATTCAGTGATGTGGCATAGAACTTGAGGAGGTATTTGAACCTCCAAGGATTAGGAGGGGAAGTTTGAAGTGATGTTTTTCACATCTCAAGGAACCAGGTGAGCCTGATATTTCTGTCTACCCCATAATTATAGGATAAAATCAAACCAAGCCAAACACTCCTGCATTAGCACACAAGACCCTTCACAGCCTGGTTTCAACATACCTGTCTAGTTTTTCCTTGTGCCGCTCCCCACACCTCTCTCTGCACATACCCACAAAGCGATACTGAATATTTCTGGACCTGAGGAGATTGATATCTTTGTGTATGCTTCTGTTTTTCTGAAGTGTGGGCTGTTTCCCTGAAATGTGGTTTATTTCAGCTCAGGCTTCAAGTTCTTGCTTAGTTGTCATTTCTGGGAAGTCTTAACTTTTGCAACTGTTTTCTATCCTTAGAGCTTAAGTTAATCACTTTTTTGTGTGTGTGTTTGCATGCAACTTTATGAATTGTTAGAAGGGCAAGAAAACTAATGCTGATTGGAGTCCAATTATGAATTTCACTGAGTCCTCTCCAAAGCCCATTTTAGTAGGTAAATCCCAAACTAAGATGTGATAGAGCAAATTTTTGAGCTGATTGACTCCGAAATTCACATCATTCTTATGCTAACCTATTGTCATGTCACACTGGATTTCTTCCTATGTCTCTCTGTACTCCCTTATTTCTATGAGATCTGATTTTCATTTTATTGCATTCACATTAATTTTTTTAATACTAGGAACCATATATTGATATAATAAAAGTTAAAAAAGGCTTACTAAATTATAATGGTTATATAAAATACAAATTTAATCAAAATATGCATACAGAATATTGCATCAATCATAAGAATATAACTAGATAAATTATACCCAGTTAGGCCTTCCCCTGTAATCCTGGTGGATATCAATATTAGGGTTTTATTAGTAACCCAAAATCCCCTTGTGGCTCCCCTCAACCTCTGTCTGCCCTGTCCCTTCTTTCCCTCAGTATTACTATGTGGACTCGTAACGTCGTATATTAGTTATGTTAGTTTTGGTGATTTTTTTTATCTTATATAAGTATAATAATATAACATGTATTATTCTGTATCTTTTCCTATATTCCATATTGTCTCTTTGAGATTCATATGTATGGGTATGTACCGTGGTCATAATTTATTGAATGTGTGCTTTTTGAAAAGCGTCCTCTGCATTCACTCGGGTAGCCCGTAATTTTTATGTCACAGTACAATATTTTATGAATGAGAAATCATTGAAGTTGTTGATAACATATGAATTTGGGTTAAAAATAGTTAAAGTGTAAATATACTTATAATGAACTTTTTTCTTATTATTTTTGTTTTCTTTCTAATAGGTATGCTAAATTTCTACATTGCTGATTATTAAGGGTTAACTCCTCATAGTAGAAAAAGCATAAATGATTAAATATTTGATAGAACTGTGTCAGTTTTTTTTTTTACAAACTAGAGGAAAAATCTTGTCTATTAAATGTTGAAAGAAATTTGACAGAAATAGAAATTTGTTTATATCCAGGAAATATTATTCTTTAAATGAATATTGAGGTACTTAAAATATAAAAACATGCAAACACACACATACTCTTGCTATCAGTAGTATGGCCTTGAACATGCCATTTTACAAATCTGTGAAATGAGCCGCTTTATATGATCTTTATTTTTCTAAAAGTATAGAGTCAGTGTACGATCTATAGCCAGACTGACAAAAGTTCAAATCCAGTTTCTGCCTCTTTGTAGGTATTTAATTTGGACATGTGAGTAAATCTCTTCATCTTTCGTTTTACTAACCCATAAAATGAAATAATTACCGCATAAGGTTGTTGGGACGATTAAATGAGTTAATATATGTAGAATATTTAGAAGCTGCCTGGCATATACATATTCCTAATGCGTCAAGTGCTGTTGTCACTGTTGCTATTACTTTATTCACATAATTATTTCATTACTTTGGTTTGTAGAGATGGAAAATCTTCATGTTGGAATTTGTTTTTCCTCCTGGCATCTCTTAATTCAGGACCTTTATCATTTTTTATCTGGACTGTTGGATTTTCTTTACTGACCTATTGCATTTTCTTAACTGGTCTTGCTTTTAGTACCCTCTTACAGAAATCCATCTTCCACGGCATTGCTCATCATAGCTGATTATTAAAGCACAGGTCTGTTATCACCATTCCTTACATTATAATCCTACAGTGACTCCCATCAGACGCATAAAAAAATTTATGTTCTTTTGCTTGGTGTCTAAGGGTTCATTAATAAAATACGTATTGAGGGGTTACTATGCGCCAGCCATGGAGAAGAAATGTCCTTCATGATCAAAACCGGCTTTCCTTTTTTATCTTCAGTCTTCTGACTTTGTCCAACTGCAATACTAAGCTACCTGCTATAATCAAGCTCCATGACTTGACACGTGCTTTGTTATCTTGTTGCCCTAGCTTTGCTGTGAAATGCTGGCCCAACTGAGTTTACTCTTTGGCCTTTCAGCCCCTCGTGCATAAAATGAAAAGGTTATTCTCTGAAGCCTTTTTCATATTTAAATGCTATGAATCTAAAATACTTCGTGCCCTAGCTGAGAAAGAGAATGTGTTGGCTGAATTCTTGAGTAACCATCCCCTCCAAAGCATACAAGGGCTGTCTGGGAAAAATCCAGCTGTAAATGCCTTTATTTTTCATATTACATGGCTGGATACTTTTGGACAGCCCTCCATTACAGTTAAATTTACTGTCTAATGACAAATCAATGCAGTAGAATAGGACAGAAAATTAGAATCATTTCAGTATTTTAGGCTTAAAGATGAACAGTGGTAATCACAGCAGTGATGATTGCTGTAAGCACCTAGATAGAAGTCAAGGCACAATGTTGTTAGCTTTCTTGACAGACTTCAGTTCACCATGCCTCCTAGGTTATTTTTTCTTTTTTATTTTTTCTGTTTTTGGTTTTTTTTAAAACCAGGATAAGGTAGAATCTGTAAAACGGGAACACAAATGCACAAGAAAAAATCTCTTGAAACTGAAAACAATGGCTTAATTTCAGTGCTGTTCCTGTGGAGCACCGATGAGAGAGAAGGGTGCAGAAACCAGAGGGCTTCCCTCCTGAGGCAGAGAACCTGAGGAACGTTTCCTGTACGTGTCAGACACAAATAAATGACCTAATGAAATGGACAAAGTCAAGTGACAAGAGGATAGTGAAGGGAGAGGGGAAGAGCATGAAAGGAGGGGGCATATATTGGCAGTTGAGTGGCAGACGCGGGGTGGCCAGAAGACAGTGCGCCTGTGCCCTGAGGTGCCGGAAAGAGGGCGTGGAGCAGCCCTCAGAAGCTGTTTCCCCATGATGGCCGCATGCTCGAAATGTCAGCTCCCAACAGCTTGTTGTATTTGAAAGTTGGAAAGGATGAATCTAGAAGACGAGAACAGAAACAGAAGGAATGCAGGGCACAGTGGTGTTTCGGACGTGCGGGATGCTCACACAGGCTTGTTCGTAAAGCAGATGAATGTGTGATTCACATTGCATTGTTTTGAGTCCAAAATTATGTACTCCTTTTGAGGTTTGCGGGGGGCTTTTTCACATAGCTATTGCTCCCTGTGTTTTACCTTCGTACATCAAGAAATTGAGCATAAAACTTAGGACTCACACTAGACTCAATTGGCCACTATTTTAGCACACCGTTTCTGCAAATGTCATTACTATAACATTTTTACATTTTAAATATTGACCAAAATTTAAACTGTAATATTCAAGGACTTGGAAGTTCTAACATGAAGGATAAGCATTATCTAAAAGTCACTGTTCATATACCTTTATTTTTGAAAGAGATGAAAAAAGCAAGACTGCAATGCACACAAACATCAAATCTAATTACATGAAATTGACCCCGAAATTCATGTGTTATTTATTTACTCTTCATCTAACAATAATTGAAGAGTTAACATCCATAACCTCTGTTGGTGTGTTTATTTCCATTTGATCTATTAATACCATGCTCATTAAAGTATACATTTTGGTAAGTCGTTAAAAAGTCGAATAACTGTACTCTTCTTATTGGATGCCCACACCCTAATGGAAAGGAATTTCTCGTTAAACAAGTGGGGAGAATGTCTGTTTCCTTCCTTGCCTATACCTTCACCGTGTTTGCTATACCAGGCCATGACCCTAGTGCAGTTGTTAGTAAAATCTGCCAGTATTTATTCCTGGGGAGGAAGGATTTGCAATAAGAAGAGAAGACTATGGAAAACAGCGTTTCCTGTTAGAAAATTACCTCATCATAGTTAAATTCAGGAAAACAGAGTACTTATATACAATGCTGTGTGTCTAAAAAAAAATAAAATCATACTTTTTACCATGAGACAGGGAAAGAAAAATGCTTTTAGTTGTTGCTGTTTACAGTTTTGGTTTTTTTTAGTGGCCTTTTTATTACTTTGCTCAAAAAATTTTAGTTCTAGATATAAACACACCCGTGCATGAGGCTAATTGTGTCCTGTAATGACACTGTAATGAAGGGGAGAACAAAGGGCTGCATGGTGTGTGTTTGTTGTGAAGAAGGGCATCCATGAGGTGAGTGCCCTACAGCTGATGCAGACTTTGGGGCCCCTCACGTCCTAATGCAGACTTGGGGGCCCCCGACGGCGGTACATTCCCACCAACTTGGAGATGCGGAGAGGAGCTGATGAGAGCTCTAGCACAGCCCCTTGCCCTCGGTACTGCTCAGGATCCTCTCATCAATATTTCTCCCCACTATTAGAGAAACAAATAAAAACTCGTCTCTGCTGGGATTAATTTGCTTCAGCCTGCAGCAATGAGCCTCCACTGGCAAACGCTCCTGAGCTGAATAAGCAGTGTCCCAGCATCTGTTGACAATATGAAATTGTGGCAGCGGCCAATATTCCTAAGCAGTGGCCTTCAGAATCCAAAAAGAATACACTAGTCAATAATGAGCAGAGTCTGACCACGGAAAGGGGAGCGTGTAATTCTCGATTTCCTAAGCTATGTTTAAACCCAGGGCTTTTTTCTCTTTGTGGATCTGAATGTGGAGACTCTGGGAGGATTCATTTTCCTTGAAGAGACCCAGTTATGTAGCTGGTTTGGGCTGAAAATGCCTCCACTTAGTTCCAGCTGGATATGGATCTGTCTTAGGAAACCCAGACACAACTAGCTGCTTCTGAGCACACTGGTCCCTCCTGTTATGGAGCCTTGTCATTGGACTAGACATCGAAATGATAAATCAAAATTTGGGCCTCAAGGTGCTGGATGGTTGAAGGAGCAGTGGCCTGCTGGTGGGGCCACGTAATCTGCATTTTTGTCGAGACTGCATTTTTAGCTGTAAAATAGATCTCCAAGAACTGTCAGGAAAAAAATCCAGCCACTGTCAATATAAGAAGAAGAGTTACCTAGCTGGATATTTTCCGGACAGTCTGTGTGTGTGTGTGTTTTGTTTGTAACAGTTCAGGAGGCTTCACTGATTTACTCCTTTGCTTCAATTATTGAACCTGTGATTACTATTATTATATTATTATTGCCATCTTTGTATTTACTTATTTTTTTTTATCTTGTGCCGTATGGGGAGGACATAAAGATACCCTGTTTAATAAGTGATGATGGGTTTTTGCTTATCCATCACCCGTATTTTCTAAGGTGAAAACCTTTTAAATCTACAGAGCGTACGTTTCTTTCTGCTTATAAAATACAACACATTATTTTCACTGTGGTTTTTTTTTTTCAGAATGTATTTAATTGTTGACATCTTAAATAGCTGTGTCAGATTTACTCTTCTGATCCTAGTCAGTAGGACTGGTAGGATTTATATCAAATTGGATTGCAGAATCTTTATAGTTTAAAATCTTCTAGTACAATAATTTTACTAGAATTTAGAATAAAGAAGAACAGTCCTAACTAAAAATAAATATGTCTTCACTTTTGTATTTGAACACATTTTATCAATTGAGCTTCTATACTTCATAGGCCCTAAAATTAACATGAAGATTGGCTGGGTACTGCAAGTTCCATTATACACATATTGCATAGGGTCATGTTGTATGTTATACATCACTCTGGAGTCAGGATTATAGTGCATTTATTTTCTTTTAGGGCTATTTATTACTATCATTTGATTTTTCTATTATGGTACCAAATCCAGAAAAATTGGTCCCTGTAGTATGTTGCAGACTGTAAATACCAGTCTTCTGTAAAATACTGTTTGAACTTATTAAAACCTGATTCATGTGATGCCAAGTTTATCCTAAGGCTTGTGCTGGGGCAGGCATGCATGTCAAGGGGGAAAAGTAAGGAGTCAGTTTCCAAAGGGAATGCTGGACGGCTGAATTCTATGGGGATAGTTAACTCTGTAGCCAATGCTGAATCCAAAGCGATGCTTTTGACTCCACTTCCATTGTTCATTTTTCTTTCTTTCTCTTTTTTTTTCTGAAATGGTCAAGGGGGCATGTGCTTGAACATGTGAGCCAGGAAATCGTCTGTGTTTCTAGTCCTCTAATTAGACTATCGTGCACAGATGGTATTTAGCTATTTTTTTAAAATGAGTGAAAGCATGTGGTAATGACGTTCATGAATTTTTATAAGATAAAAAAAAAGCTACTTGAGTTTTGCTTATATTTGCTTAACCTCCTCTATAGGTCAGACCATGGGTGGAAAGATATATGAAATTTATATAAATAGATGATGACATTTTACCCAGCCAGCTTGTAGACATGATATATGTGTAGCACAAACACAGTCTCATTCACCCATGTGCCAATACAGATCAAGTACATGCCCCCTTGTACTTGAATTTTGGGATATTTTCTTGAGACGGAGAAATTTTCTCATGTGTCGTCTATCCTGCTTGTAATTCTTTAGTTATATTGTTTAATAACTTTTATTAGGTTCTACTTAACATGACAGTAGAAATTCATCACAGGCTATTTAATGTAGTTTAAAATCTTTTGGCAGAAGGATAGTAGAGCCCAGTGGATGAGGAGAAGAATAAACAACTTTAGGGGCAAGGCAATGAACAGTTTCAAACAGGAGCACTAATCTTAGGATACAAAGGCAGTGACCCATTTTTCTCCGTGTTTAAAAGATAACTTTCACCAGAACATGGCCAACTGTGAGCTTCAAAATTTTCCTTTGTAATGACAGTGCTTTTATCTTTTGTCATCAGCATACTGTATAGGAAAGCAGGTGTTTTTCACCTGGACTATTAGAAGGTAAAATTCAACTTTTGGTCAATGGAACACTGAATTTTCTATTGCATTCTTTAAGGTGTTTGAAAATAAATAGGTGGATAGATAGACAGATTAAAAAAAGTTGTCTCCTCATATTCTATTTAGTTTTAATATGGTACTGTTATTGTTTTATCATTAAGAATGTAAATTGCTACTTTTGTTTTGGCTGGTTATTTTCCAAAGTAGTTTAAAATGCCGGGATCCACTCTGCAATAATCAATAATTACCCATTTTATAGCTTATTAGTAACTTCCAAGGTCCATGGCATTTTGACATTGAGTTTTGCTGACACTTGTGTTTGAATCCTGAGCTGGAAGATGGATTTGGGAGTAAATTGTTTGGATCGTGACTAGGCCCGGATTACTTGGCGTTAAAATATTGTGTGCTTCTTGGTATGTTAAGCAAGAATTTTCCTGAAATAACAACATTTTTCATTGTGACCAATGGCCCTCAATCAAAAGGAATCTTTAGTGAAAATTAATAAAGTGATATGAGGATATGCATAGGAAGCATGCCATCAACAGGTATGTGAATCAAGGGTTGGTCAGATACCAGAAGCCTGCACAGACACAGGTTGGATTTCCAGTTTGGACATCATCTTTGAAATATGTTTGAAATTTTGAATAGATGTAAATTTTTCAACCTGGTATAAGATTCGAAAAAGATTCAGATAAATGTATACACATTTTGCCTCCTTTTACACCCAGTTTTCACCTTGCTTTTCTTTTCTGTTTCATGTAGCATCTAGAAGTCCCTTACTTTTAAAGGCTGTGTAATATTCCATTGTATAAAAAAGAAGCAGGTCAATTTACTTTGTATTCAAAGAAATTTTTAACTCTGGTTATAGATATGGTTTAGGAGTGGTCTGAGTAATATTGAAATTAAGAATCTATTTAGAAGTATGGAAGAATGCTTATTTTACTTAAAACTATTTTAAAAGTTAGCCTTATTTTTTTAATATGCCAGAATTATTTTTCATTAAGTCCTTAATGAAACATTTGAATATGCATTTTATTTTGCTTTAACAAATTTAGCCTAGGCTAATGTGCTATTTAATTTTTTAGATTTATTTTAGTGATGTTCTCATGCTTTTCAGTATTTCACATCAGTGAGTTCTTCCTATGAATAGCACAGTTTTCACTGACTTTATATTATTCTTTTGTCTTTATCAGTCTTTTTCACATGGAAGTTTTAATTTTACATCAATAATTCTTGTTCTCAATAGATGTGTTTTTGGGGGTCCTAAAATTCTCCACAGTAATACTTTCCATATATGTATATTTATATACACTGCCCTTTAAAATGTATAGAATATAAGTGTACTCCAAATAATCAAGACTAGTTTAGAAATTATCAGTACCTTCAATGGATTTGTGTTGGTCCCTTCATTCTTTCCTTCAGTAAATCGTACTTACTGGCTGCCATGTGCTAGACACTGCTATAAATAAGCCTTTGTTTAATGTGGGAGGAGTGGGTTAGGGAGGGGAGAAAGGGGAGGGAGTGGGAGAGGAGGAGGGGAAGCTAAATATAAGGTGATGGAAAGAGAAGTCACATTAGGTGGTGAACTTATTATGCATCAAGTTGACAATGCACTGTAGAATTGTATGCCTGAAACCTATGTAATCCTTGCTAACAGATGTCACCCCAATAAGTCTAACAATAAAAATGAATTAAAAAAAAATAAGCCTTTGGATCTAGCATTGAACCAAATGGATGAAACTGCTTGCACTCATGGAGCTTACACGCTATTGGAGGTACAGGAGTTGGACTCGACACCATTGGGAGGAATTAAGTGGGCTCTATATGAGGGGAGACCCCCCCAAAATTGGAATTATCTACTTGAGCATGGGCGTGCTAGGTGAGTGTTCTCGGAATCCATCTGCACCATGTACCAGCTGGTGTTGTGAGAGGCTGCATTTTGCTTCAGTGAATTTGCTTTTGAGATCTTTTAAGGAGTTTGCCCATTTCATGATGGTGATTGACACGAACCACGGGCAGCACGACAACACACCTGCCCACACTGTGCTGAGTGTTGCACGGTTTTTGACCAAAACTGACGTGGCCTTCATGCACCACCCTCCCTATTCCCCAGATCTCACCCTGAGTGACAGTGTTTTGTTTCCCTGGGTGAAAAAAGTCCTCAAAGGGAAACATTTTGCTGAGGGGGAAGAGGTCAAACAGAAAAACCGCAGAAGCACTAAAAGGCATCCAAATCTATGAGTTTAAAAACTGTTTGGAGCAGTGGAAAAAGCATTTCAATAGGTGTTTTGCATCAGAGAGTGCTAGGAAGATGACTGAAGTTTGAACATGTAAAAATAAATACACAATTTTAATAAATTTCAGTTGTTTTTGGGTTCCCCCTCGTAGTGATGCAGTCATACCAAGTGAACCCCAAATGATACTATATACATTGAATAAAGTTGCTCAATAGTTCAAATAGAAAATAAAAAGTTATGGAATTGTAAAGTTACTTCCTTGGTTCTGAGTCTTCATGTGTTTAGTTTGACCCAAAGTATTTTAATGTAACACAGCAGAGCTTTCACAGTACATGTACTTTGGATTCTTTACTGTATTGATCTTGAAAGGAAGCCATCAGACATTTGTGTTAGTGATTGGTTTACCTCAGAGTGTCTTGATTTTCTATTCATTCTAAATGTGGAATTGTCATGTATTTTTTAATACATGATTTTGATTTTTTACCTCATTGGGTCAAATGAGCTGATTATTCTAAAAATCATTGATTGTGTAAGTTGGATGTATTGTATGTGTAACATAAGAATTTGAAACGCAAATGCTAGTTTCTTTACTACCATTATTAGGACTCCATAGCAGTAGTTCCCAAGCTTTTTCCACTTGTGTACCCCTTTTAAACTCATTTCTATAAATTGTACCCCTTTTTTTAAAACAGCTCTTTTTAAATAGACACTTTTGTTCAGTGCCTATCCTAAGGTAAAGTAGTGAAAATGAGGTAGTAAGTTAGGAAAGATAAATTACTACACTAAAAGAACAAACCACAGATTTAATTTTACAACATGGGTAACACAGTTAAAATTGATAACTTATTATTATTAATAATATTTATTTGTGTTATCTGAAATGTCTGTAATAATTGTGATGCAGATCACTAGCTAATTGAAACATGGTTAGTGAGATCATTGAGCTTGCTTTGATGCACTTAGTTTCTTGAAATCAGGCTCAAAAGATGCCAGATACAGTCTGAAATCTGGACTTGTATTAAGCTTGTTGCAGTACTTGTTTTATGAAGGTGTAAGAAGAAAGAGCTCTCTCCACTAGTTCAGTATTAGTAAATGGCAAGAGGTATTTGAGTCCCTTCTCACTGAGCTGTTTGTATTCCTCATTGACATCTACCCAGAAGGTAATAAGATGTTTTCTTTTAAATTGGAAATTAACGACTATTTTTAATTGATTAGTAGTTTAGCTTCTTTGAAGAATTCTTCATTGAAGGAATGTATGACCCAGTTGTTTTTTCCACGTTGAGGGAAGTACTTATAAAAGGACACTTTAAGACCTTCCAAGTGACTTACATATTCTCTCTCACATTTTGGGATAGGTGCAAGTCATTCTCAGATAAGAAGTTGTGCAGAGTTTCAAAAGCTTCAGTCTGACCTCTCTCCATACATGTTCTCCGAGCATCCAGTTTTTTAATCATTGACTTAATTTTGT